>PVHP010015747.1:0-36938 GCA_004024765.1 Zapus hudsonius | reverse complement strand
CTTGAACCTATAGATGTCAGACTTCAGGAAGCCATTAAGGTAGATTTGTATTCCTCAACTTAAATCTTGGGCAAATCAGCCCCAACAAACTCTCTTCCAACAAACACAACTAGGAGTCTGTTGCCGCTCCTGGATCACAGGAAAGCCTATCATTGGATGAGCAGATCCACCCAAGTACAGGATTCCTTTAAGGTACATCCAAAGCATTAAATGCAGGTTTTTATTTATTTATTTATTTTTGGTTTTGTTTTTCTAAGGTAAGATCTTACTCTGACATGGAATTCACTATGTAGTCTCAGGGTAGCCTCAAAACTCACAGCAATCCTCCTACCTCTGCCTCCTGGATGCTGGGATTAAAGGTGTGCTCCACCAGCTACAGAGAGAATAGGTGTGCCAAGGCCGTTAGCTGCTGCAAATGGACTCCAGCTGCGTGTTCTACTTTTTATGCATCTGGCTTTACGTGAATCCTGGAGAATCAAACTTGGGTCATTAAGTTCTGCAGGGAAGTGCCGTAACCATTTAATATCTCCAGCTCTAAATGCAATTTTATGATAACCAATCCCCAATTTAAGGCCCAGTGCTAGAAAAAGCTATTTATAGCTCTTCTTGTCTATTCACCAGCAAGGACCATATAGAGCATGGTTCTGACAATGTGGGTGAAGAACCTCTATTAGAGCAAGAAAGATGCAGAGATGTGGTTAAGTGTGCTTCCTGTGAAAACATGAAAGCCTGAAGGGGCCTGAGACTGCTAAGTTCAAATCTACAGATTTCACATAAAAGAGCTGGGTGTGGCTATGCATGCCTATAACCCCAGTTCCACAGGGGAGCAGAGACCTGAGCATTTTCTGAACCCCAAAAGATTTGGAATTAGTTAAAAGAGAGAGAGAGAGAGTGAGAGAGAGAGAGAGATTCTGGCTCAAAACAAGACCAAGTATAAGAATCATGGAGCAGCTCACCTGATGTTCCACTCTGGCCTCCTCAGATGAATGACCTCTACCACACCACAGACAAGCGTATGGGGTGCTGCAAGGACACACACACACACACACACACACACACACGAAAAAACACATTTGTTATACACCTGCCACAAATGATGATTGTTCAGCTCCCCTGCTGCAGTCGAGTTTGCTCAGAAATAGCCATTGTATCCTCTCCTAAGAACATGTCACAGTAACTGTGACATGTTTCCTACCCATCCTTATCACCCTTAATCACAGGTACCTTCCAAGTCTTGGCAGCTTGGGGAAGCTCTGAGTTACTATGACTATGTCCTAACTTGCCAGAACAAACCAACCAACCAACCAACCAGGTCTGGGGTCATGGCTCCATGGGTAAGAGCTCTTGCTTCACACCCATGAGGACCTGAATTCAATTCCCAGCACCCATGTAAAAAGATGGGCAGGGCTAGGCACACCTGGAACCCCAGCGCTGGGTGGGGTGCAGAGACGGCAGTATTGCTAGAACTTGCTGGTCTTTCAAAGAACGAAGAACTTCATGTTCAGTGAGAGACCTTGCTTCAAGGAAGTAGGGCAGAAGAACAAGAGAAAACACCCAGTATCCTACTCTGGCCTCCACTTGTGCACATCTACATGTACATGTGTGTTACACTACACATGTGCACACAAAAACCCCCATGGGCACAAAGTATATGTTAACTAGTGCTTGCTTGATGTAGGAGGCAGGCATCCATGTTCACAATACTGTCCATCATACCTCTAGGCACACTGTAGCCATTCATACAGGAATCTGGAAGCCTGCTTCTTAGACACTTTGAAATAACAGAGAACATCATCTGGCTGTATCTTAAGAACAAGAAGTTTGAAGTATAAGGACCAGGCAGGTCTCTGTCATATGCACTTCAACCAATAATTCACTCTCAGTCCAAATCTCATCCTCACAGAAATATGCTCCTTATTCCTCCTCAATCTACAACTATTTGTCCATGGACATACTGTCAACTCCTTACCTTGCCCAAGGTTGAACCACTAGGCTCAAATGACACTGTTTCCAGGAAATTTTCCCTCGTGGGTATAACCTGTACTAATGTTCACATCAGCTCCTGGTTTCAGAAACTATTCTCCAGGCTTCCAGAACTCTAGTCCAGCCTTCAGTACTGCCAACTTCTCAAGTCCTCAGCTGCACAGGGAAGAGGTTCAAATAGCGCCTCACTCTGATTGTCTCAGTTACAGAATGTTAAAGAATTCCTTTAGAGGAGAGGAAAAAAGAGGTGATGAATGAGTGCAGTTAAGTCAGGAAGAAGGCAAAAAGCAGGAGCTGAGAAAAAAACCTCTATGACAGAAGTAACAACCCCACCCTCCACCAGAGATGAGTCAGTAATCCTCAACAGTTTCCAGAGAGAATGGGAATTATTGAGTTCCTGACAAGCATCAATAAGCAAGAAAGATAAAAATCTGAGGGAGGACTGGAGAGATGGCTCAGCAGTTAAAGAGGCTTGCTTGCAAAGCCTGTTGGCTTGGATCATTATTCAATAGTCATATAAAGCCAGGTGCACCAGTGATGCATACACCTGGAGTTCATTTGCAGTGGCAAGAGCCCCTGGGATGCCCATGTGCATGCACACACGCACTCTCTCTCCCCACTCTCTCTCATAAATAAATAAATGAATAAATAAATCTTTAAAATCTGAGTAGGATAGAGCAGAGACACTGGAAATATCAGATGAAGAGCTAGGTTTTACTCTGCATCAGAGACTGGCTAGAGGAAGCAGGGCCAGGGACATGGCCTCTTCATGGCTTGGGTGGTGAAATGGACAGAGTAGCCAAGAGAGAAACCTTGGAGCCACCTTAGACAACTCCCTTTTTCTCACTCTCTCACCAAGGCATACTCCTGTATATCTTAAATTCTTCTCAAACCCATCCACCTCTGTTCCAGATTCTCAGATGTAAGCCAAATCTAGTCTATTCAAGCAGAACATTAATATACTTAAAACATTACTAGGGACACACATAAAAGCTGGGAGAGGAATAGGGAAATAAGATTGGTAGATAGTAATGAAAATCAATGCCCAGAGTCATGCCAGACATCTGGCCTGGCACAGACACTACTGCTTTCAACACTATCATGGGCATCACTGGCACCTACATAAAGCTGTGAGAAGCAACATGCAGTGTTGCCCATTGTTAGAAAAAAATCTTATTTGGCCACTGCCACCTTGCAGCCTCATCTTTGATTCAAAATTTGGTCCTGTGGCAAGTGTTTGTCCCACCTTGCTTTGAGAGACTAGGTGAGGAATATCTGCTCTTTTCTGCCTGCATTGTAAGATAAAGGTTCTGTTTCATATGAGATGATGCCCAAACATCATAAATAGCAGGTACTCACCATGCAACCTTTCCAGGCCCATGCCTTGTCCCTCTCTCCATCACTCAGCACTCCAGGTTCCTAATCAACAGAGCTATCAGGAGCCTCTCTAATGTTCCTAATGTGCCTGCACCCTGCTGCCTCAAGTACTCTTCCTGATTTTGCACTGGTCCATGAACTGCTTATCCTCTAGGACTTAATTCAAACATTACTTCTCTTTTTAAATAATTTGAAGTTCTATAAGCATGCCAATCTCAGGAAAGCACCCACCCAGATAAGAGGCCATTTTTACCTGTACTAACCCTTAGTAACTCTCCAGGACTCTGAGTCCAGCAGACCACTCAAACCCTGGGAGTCAGAGAGGAGCAGGGAGGCACCTCTTTTGACCATTAGGTTCCCCTCCCTCCCTCTATCATAGGAAAAATAATTTGACCCCTGGGGTCCTGAGAATACCTGCCATGCACCTAGATGGCATGGTGACCATGGAATCAGAGAATCAGCCCCACTTGCCAAGTACTCAGAATGAGTGTTTTCATTTCAGACCAGGAGACGGGACCGACTAGGCTTCCCCCCATTATCTCCGATGGGAATTATTCTGTGCATCAAAATAGCCACTCAAGGTACCATGAAGCCATACGGAAGGTGTTGCTAAAAACATGTAAGTACCTTGGGGTGGGCACCACGCTACAGGAAGATGTGCCTGAGTAACCAGAGAGTGGTGGAATATCACAGGTGGTGGAATATCACGGGTATGGGTATAGTGGGGGGATGGTTGGAGGGTATTAGTAGCGTATTATTTTTCTAGTCTTCCAGAATTGTCAAATCACACCAAGGCTGAAACAATTTAATAAAATACTTTGTATATCATCATCATCATGTTCCACCCCCACCATGGAGCTGCTAGAGCAGGCATCAGCTTTGTCATCGGGCTGAACTGGGTTTAAACTACAAACAATTTGATCTTGGCAAAGTTCCTTTAGCCATTTAACCTCACTGAACTAGTTGAAAATTAGAATGCCCCTTAGCACTGCTATGAAAAGCATGTGTGAAGCATGATAGAGGACTTCATGGAATTGTGTTTTATAAAGAACGCTGATCCAAGCCTTGAGTCTAAGTGTTGGGATTAAAGGTGTGAACACTTAGAAGGCTGAGGTGGGAGGATTGCCATGAGGTTGAGGCTAGCCTGGGCTACATCAGGATGCGTTCCAGGTCAGCCTGGACTACAGTGAGATCCTACCTCAAAAAAAAAATAACCACTATAAAAACTTAAAATCACTTCTCGGGCTTTTGGCTAAGATCAAGTGTAAAAAGGGGCTGGAGAGGTGGCTCAGCAGGTAAGGTGCTAAGCTACTAATTCTGATGATCTGAGTTTGATTCCCCAATACCCACATAAAGCCAGATGCACAGAATGGTACAGGCATATGTTTATAGTTGCTGGAGGCTCTGGCACACCCATTCTCTCTGCTTCTCTCCTCTCTCTGCTCATAAATAAATAAAAACATTTTTAAAATGACTTAACAAGCAAGACAGGAAAAAAAGCAAGGCAGAATCTTAGGTCATAATTCTGTCATAAAAATAACACTAGGGGCTGAGAAGATGGCTCAGTGGATAAAGTATTTGCCAAGCAAGCTCAGGAACTTGGGTTTGGATCCCCAGAACACACATAAAAATCAGGCACTAAGCCGGGCGTGGTGGCGCACTCCTTTAATCCCAGCACTCGGGAGGCAGAGGTAGGAGGATCACCATGAGTTCAAGGCCACCCTGAGACTACGTAGTGAATTCCAGGTCAGCCTGGGCTAGAGTGAGACCCTACCTTGAAAAACCAAAAAAAAAAAAAAAAATCAGGCACGGTGGCATGTATCTGTACTAGAGGAGGCAGAGACAAGAGGACCCCTGAGACTGGCTAAGGAACTTGTCTAGCCACAGTGGGTTCAGTGACCTTTCTCAAAATAAGGTGGTGAATGATATTGGAATGTATCTGATGTCAACCTCTGGCCTACACACACATGTGCATGTGCGCCCCCCCCATACAAACACATATAAGCATGTACACCACACACAAAAAAACATAAGCATGTACACCACATAAGCCATGTATACCACACACAAAAACAAACAATAACCATTAGAAAGTATGTTTATCTAAATAAATTATTAGGTTGGTAGGGGATCAAATCCAGAGCCTCACACATGCCAGGCAAACCACTGAGCGACATCCTCAGCCCCTGAAAAAAAAACTATATTAAAAGCATCTAGGTAAGTCTAATATTATTTCAGAAATTTAAAAACACCTTATACAACATCTAGAGCAATCGACACTTGATTAATGACACCTGTGCATGGTATCTCAAAGTAGGGTGGTGTCACTAAGTTTCAGGGAATTTCCTGTTGTGAAGACCTTAGTTGAGACAGAGGGAGGGAAAGAGGATGATTAGGTCCAGAAAAAAAGAAAAGACACTGAACCAGTGGACCTCATCTCATGCATTTCCAAGTGGGTTGACTACTTATTTTTCCTTCATCTTAGCACTTGGAAGCTTTCTTGGAGATAGGTAGCAGGAAGAACCAAGATTAATTAATTTGACCATGAAAGGTGTGTGATGCTGGAATCTGGAAGTGAAGCAGGGTGTGGTGACCACATTCCTGGCACCCTGTCTAGCCCAGTTGCTGGGCTATACCTTGGCTACCCTGAGAAAAAAAAAACAAAAAACAGTGAACCTGAAAGATTTCATTAACCTGCTTTTCTTCCAATCCATTCAGTCCCTAATCAGGTCTTCAGAGTCCCTCTGACCGATGCTCAGAACTTCAGCTTCTGGAGGTCTCATGATCCAGGAGTCCGTCCAGAAGAAACCATGCCATGGATCCAGACTCCACGCCACTGTCTCATTAAAAGCCCAATGACCAGGTTAGGCTGAAGAGGGGTCAGGATGAGGGAACCACAGGAAACACTTTCTCCTCCCACTGAAACCCTCAGTGTGTTTCAGCTCCTCTAAAAGTTGGAGAAGGGCTGGAGAGATTGCTCAGTGGTGAAGGCGCTTGCCTTCTAAAAGTTGGAGAATAGGAGAGGTTTGTGTCTTACTAGGGAATGCTGGCCCCAGAACCTGGGTGGTATGGTGTTACATGGAGTTCAAGATTTGTCTGTTTCACTCCATGGGTCTGACTTCTGAGCAGGCACAGAGCCAATGTCTATGGCACTCCTGTGGGAGCCTGAGGATGTTTCTGTTCCAACCACTACCCAGTGGTAGTAGCCCTACTTAATCACCAAGCCTTCCCTTTCTGCCTTCTGCCCTGAAACCATCATGGAGACCATTTTTAAGGATGCTGCCACCCCCATCCCCACCCCACCTGGCCTAGGTGAATCTGAGACATTTTCTCTCTTTTCCAGATATATGGAGCATTCTATTCTCTGTGACAGAAACTTCAGTCTGTATTGAGGAGGATGCAATTGCTGAAAGACAAGATCAACTTTAAAAGAGTACAAGGAGGGGTAAAGACGGAGAAGTGTCCCAGCTACAATAACTAATGAAAGGAGGGGATCTGGAAAATAGAATAAACAGACTGAGCTAGAAGTCACTTCTGAGCACCTGAGGTGGGAGCAAGGGAGTCAGTGTGAAAGCAGGTGTGTGTGATTCCTGGAGATCAGATCTTGGTATGGGAGGCATAAAAGGACCAAATATCCAGAAAGACAATCACAAGAGTCTTGACCTGCTGGGCGTGGTGGCGCACGTCTTTAATCCCAGCACTTGGGAGGCAGAGGTAGGAGGATCGCTGTGAGTTCAAGGCCACCCTGAGACTACATAGTAAATTCCAAGTCAGCCTGGACTAGAGCGAGACCCTACCCAGAAAAACCAAATAATAATAATAATAATAAAATATTTTTAAAAAGAGTCAACCTTATGCATGACAGAGGTTAGAGTAGTCCATCTGGAAAGACATACATTTTTCCTCATGAGCTGAAGGGCCTAGAGGAATCATGCTCTCTGAAGTCACTACATCTAAATCTTGACAGAAAGAAAGGAGGCCCCTGGACCACCAAGGTTGATAGAATCTTGGGACAGGAGCTTGCTTCTTGCACCAGGTTTTACCACTTCTGACCCAACCCAGAGCCCAGAATAGCTGCAGAGAACAGGGAATTTTACAAAGAGTTTGATTTTATTGATATTTAAATATATTAAATATTTCACTGAAATACATGGTACACTACCCTTCCCCACTCCCACAGTGGTTACATTATAAAACCAGAACCCATAGCCTCCATAACCTGACTCCTCCACCAACTGGTGAGGAAAGGAGCAATGGTAACCTAGAGGAAGGGCATGACTGGCACTGTGGTACAGGGAGCCAGGGTGTGGACAGGCCCCTCCTACCTGGCAAGAAGCAGAGACAGGTCAGCCAAAGCTGAGGTCTTCCCACTCTAGCTTACTTACATATCTCACCTCACCCCATGGCACCAAGTATGGCTGGAGAAAGGGAGTAAATTTTTTGTCTGGAAATAGTTATCTTCCCTCCTCTGCCTTGGCTAATGAAGTGCCTGGTAGTCCATTTGGTTGACACATGGAGACCCCAAGGCAGGCGGTACCAAGCCAGAAACCAGGCTCTGCAGAGAGCTGGTGGCAGAGGAAGAGTACTTTTTGCCTTTTCCACCTTCAAACCTTTCTCCTCTGCCTTTCTAGTAGCATCCAAGAAATTGGCCTTCAAGCAAATTCAGGCTAATGCCTCTGGCTTAAATAAGTACATACAAACAAACCAAGGCACCAACTAATTCAGGCCAGAGTCAAGGAGGGTGCAGGGAGCAAGGATAGGAAGGAAATCAGTCCAACTTCCTAACCCTTCTACCGGCCCTTGCAGGCTTCACAGGGATTGGGAGCTAGATTCAGGCTGAAGGCTTGGGGAAACCAAGTTTAAGGTTCCCTGCCCCATCCCCTAGTACCAGAATCTGGGTTCTCAAAGGGATCCCATGCTACCCCAGTCCCAAAGCATAACACAACCCAGGAGACAAGCTGGGGAACCCAGGACATACCTGAGCCTCTACCCACCAAACCCCGGACAGTTCAAGTGCAAGGAGCTTTAGAGCGCAAGCAGGTGCTTGGGTCCCTGTCCTAGGCATGGAGACAGTCATACTGCACACATGGCCCCCAAATGGCACTTAGGGATTTGGCACATAAAGGACTCCTCTTCCCAGGCCACCCTCCTTTTGCTACCAACCTCCATCTCGCTCCTGTGCAACCTGGGCATCTCTCCCCATCCCTCAAAATAGGGAGAAGCCCTGCCTTAAAATACCAGAAGACAGAGGCCCTCCAGAGAGAGGCAGCCTGGGTGGAGAGCAGAGGAGCTGTAGCACAAGGAAACACACAGACCTGGAAACCAGATAAGCACACACGAGCAACATGCACACACAGATCCACAAACACACAGGCCCTCCCCAGTGCCAGACTCGGGGGGCCAAGTTTGGGGTCAGGGTCATCTTCCTTGGTGCCCTGACCCTTCTTTATTTGGCAACAGAAGTGGTAGAGATGCTCCATGCCTCTTGCCAGCAGACAGCAAGCGAGTGTTGGGGCCCAGGGAGCTGATCCTGGCCACGCTGGGACTTCAGACCATCAGTCTGCCACCATACTCCTCCCTGGATGCCTGCACTCTTCGGTGCCTGCAGGTGCAACGTCCAACTCCCAATTCTCGGGTGTTCCACACACAGGCTTGCTCTCTGGCTGGGCATTTTCACAGTACCAGTGAGACCAGATACCCCTTTCCCTGAAGTGTGCAGGAATTGGGGCTAAATTTGAACTGTCAAAGGTCCCTTTTGTTCCCCTTTGGGGACAGATCATGGGACTAGGATTTGGCAAATGGAAATAGTCCCCTGAAATGTAGACAGAGCTAGGACCCCACACCATCTCCCTCCTCTACCTTGTGCCTAGGAGGGAGATCTGGATGGGGCTGGGAGTGCCTAGGACCAGTGCTGGGGATACAGGCATAGCAAAGGCAAGCATGGAATAGGCACTCCTCATGCCTGCCCCAGTCTTTGTACAAAATATTCCCAGGAAAAAGGGAATGGGAAAGACCTAGCCCTGAGCCTGTTGCCCAGACAGGGAAACAACAGTAGGCATGGCAAGTTGCCATTTGAATATCTCAGGCAGGAGGACTCCCCAGCCTCTATTGCTGCCCCTTCATCTGTTTCCACAAACTGGAAGAAAGAAGGAACAGCCCTATCCCAATTAAGAAAGTCACTTGGATAATCCTCTTGGTGTCCCTTCCTTTGCCATTCTGAAGGCAGACGAGCATGGTCCAAGCACAGCCTACTGGGGTGTTCCCTTCTACTGTCAGCAAGGTCTGGAGGATCAATGCTCCCGGCCATGGCTCTGCCCAGCGAGCACAGAGTCCTCTCCATGCCCACCTTGGTCCCTTCAGCTGAATCTGTAGCTGCATTCTGCTAACTGCTGGGGCCACCGTTGAGGAAGTAGGTGGTCATCTCCCCTTTGCCCTTCACCTTGACCACCCCTCGACACTCCAGTTGGTAGCCCTTGGCAGCTAGAACCTGGTACAGGTCCGTGGTCACCTGGGGGAGAGGGAAGGAAGCCTGCTTAGCCTGGAATCCTTCCTGATGTAGTGGCAGAATCCCAGAGGTTCTCCACAAGGCTAGTTCCCCTCCCTCCACAGAATAGTGGCACCCCATCCTGTGTAATCCCTCTGGGGCCACATCTCTTCCCATTTGTCTCAACAGCCTCACCTGTATTCGGTCAGGGACCCCTGTGCTGTCCATACGACTAGAGACATTCACTGTGTTCCCCCAGATGTCATACTGTGGCTTCCGGGCTCCAATGACTCCTGCCACAACTGGACCCATGTTCAACCCTGATGAAGAGAGAACAGCAAGAGACAGAGACTAGCGGATGCTCCTGCTCAGCCCAGGGAGCCATCTCACCTTGAGAAGGGCCCAGAAAAAAAAGGAAAAAATGGACAAGTCTTCTGGTGGTTAAAAAAAAAAAAAAAAAAAAAAAGGCGAGTTGGCACACACCTTTAATCCCAGCACTTGGGAGACAGAGGTAGGAAGATCGAGTGAGTTTGAGGCCACCCTGAGACTATATAGTGAATTCCAGGTCAACCTGGGCTAGAATGAGACCCTACCTTAAAAAACAAGCAAAAAAAAAGGAAGATCTGGCTAAGACGGCTGAGGCACTCTCCTGAGCCAAGGGCCACCAGAGTCCAGATAACTGTGCAATACTATAGCTCATCTACTGACTGCTGCTCTGTGCCAATTCCTAGAGTAAGCAATTTACAATGCCCCTGCCTCTCAGAGGGGGTAGGTATTGTTACAAGGTACTAAGGTGACTTATTAAATAAACTAGGAAAGGGAGCAGCCAGAAGTCAAACCAATGTGACTCCAGACCCTTCTGCCACATCATAGTAGAATTACCTCTATCACACTGACCACAGACAGGGATGCCAGGGGGGTGGAGTTTAAATAAACCTGTCGACTAGTTCTCTGATCTTCAGTGAGTTATTTACTTGTTTTCTTATCTTTAAAAAGGGAGTAATTCAAGGATTAAAATGTATTCAAAGCCAGGTGTGATGTTGCACACTACACACTGGGAAGGTTGAGATAGGAGAATCAACACAAGTTCAAGGCCAACCTGGGTTACAGAATTGAATTCCAGGTCAGCCTGGGTTAGAGTGAGACTCTGCTTCAAAATAAACCAAAATTGAGCTGGAGAGATGGCTTAGGCACTGCTTACAAAGCCTTGATGACCAGGGTTTGATTCCCCAGCACCCACGTAAAGCCAGATGCACAAAGTGTTGCATGTGTCTATAGGAGCTCATTTGCAGTGGCAGGAGGTCCTGGCACACCCATTCTTATTCTCTCAAGAGGCTCTGGCACACTAATTCTCATTCAAATAAATAAATAAATTTTTAAAAAACACAAATTGTAGCCAGGCGTGGTGGCGCACGCCTTTAAACCCAGCACTCAGGAGGCAGAGGTAGGAGGATTGCCATGAGTTCAAGGCCACCCTGAGACTACATAGTGAATTCCAGGGCTACGGTGAGACCCTACCTCGAAAAAAACAGGAAAAAAATCATAAATTGTGTTCAAAATATCTAGGATAGGAGGCTGGGGAGATGGGTCAGCAGTCAAAGGCACTTGCTTTCAAAGCCTCAAGTTCTCAGTACCTACATAAAGCCAGAAAGTGGTGCACAGCAGCAATAGGATGCCCTGGTGTGCCCATTCTCTATTATCTCTCTCAAATAAATATTATTTTAAAAATATCTAGAACCAAGCCAAGTACACATTAGACTTGAAATAAATCATTTTTGGCCTTGACATCACACTTGACCCCACAGGAGCCTTGATGAAGAACCTCGGCCCCAGCCCAGCCTGGGCTCCCAGGTTCACTACCCACTAGCTGTCCCCAGAGAAGCTGCCGAGGACGCAGGTCCTCTCACCGATCTTCATCTGGAAGTTGTTGAAGGAGTGTTCATTGATGTGCTTCATCTGCTCCATGAGCCGCATGGCATAGTCCGCCAGGGCGGTAATGTGGGAGCGGCCCACCTGGTCATAGGTGCTGGCATTCAGCCCAGAGGCAGCCATGTAGGTACTCCCAATCGTCTTGATCTTCTCTAGCTGCCGAAACTGCTCCTCACTGATGATCTGGACATCATGAGGGGGTGGGGAGCACTGTCAGGCAATGAGGCCAGAGCCAGGCTGCCCCAAGGCTCACTCCTTGCTGTGCATTGGCTCCTTTACCACTTCCCTGCCTCAATATTCCTCTCTGCTCAGTGGGTGAAACCCCTGCTGGCTGCTGGTCTCAATGTAGGACTGAGAAATCATGAAAACAGGCAACCTAGGCAAGAAGCTGGACATATAGTTTCAGATGCTTGTGTGACGGCCCCCTTACAGGACACAGGGCAGCAGAAGTACTCTGACCCTCATCTTTTGGGGAACTGATTCCCAGAGTTAAGAACACTGAACGGCCCATTCCTGCCCTGAATGTCTAAGACACTTTTTCACACTCTGCTCCCATTTTCTCTATTCAGAGGATCATCTTGTTTACCTGGTCTCACAGACTACTGTAATTCCTCTTCAATGATGTCATTTGATACCTATCTGTGCCCCAAAGATCCTCATGTTCTCTTCTGCTTCCCAGCAAGCATGACCCTATCCCACTGGGGCTGACCCCCACTTGCTGCCTCTGACAAGGCAAAGAACAGATAAGTTCCTGTACCCTTATTCCTATCCATGACATCTCTGGCTCCAATAAACCCTGTTTCTCCTCCCAGTACCACCACCTGCTCCAATCATGGCTTTCTCATTCAAAATTTGATCCAAATGCTTCCACTCTGCCGGTAGCAGCCAATGTGTAAGTACCTCATCAAAATCAGCAATGATTTCATTGAGCAGCCGCAGGCACTCGACACCCTCATTGTTTGCCTCTAACTCCACATAGAACTCAGAGAAGTTGGCAATGGAGGCAAACATAACAGCCACACATTCACATGACTGATAGTAGAGTTCATCATTGCGCCGTTCCCGGGCCAAGAAGTGGGCAGCCACGTCCTTGGGCAGAATGTTATGCAGCAGCCGCCGGTTGTATGCCTGGAGCTCCTCCATCTCCTCCTTCTCCCCTGTTGCCTGTGGGCACCACATCTATCACCCACTGCCCCACATTCACAATGGGTGGGTACAGTGGCCGAGGCCTGAGAATGGACACCAGAGGGAACCACATGGAGGAAATGGTATGGGCACACAAGACAAAGGATGAATGGGGGGCGGTGGGAAGGTGCAGGCCAGGACACGGGAGCTGGGCACAGAGAGGGCATGGAAGCAGGGTAGGCTTAAGGCAGCCGGAGCCTTAGCCAGCCAGCAAAAGATGCATTTCTGGTTTGGCCCAGACTCTGCCCCAGGCTTCTTTCCTTTCCTTTCCCCCAAAGGTCCACCCAAGTCACCTGCAGTTTCCAGAGGAAGTCCAAGCGGGCAGTTGACTCCACCTGCTGGGCATGCAGATACAGTGCCAGCGCAAACACCAGCAGAATCACAGGGGTCATGTATTTGAGTGCCACCCTCCCTACAGCTGGGCTGAAGATAAGCAGACATGCTTGATGTCTGAAGGAGACATTTGCCAGCCTCACCCTTTGCTGCCCCAGAGCCCCCACTTACCAGTCCCGCCCATCAAAGGTCTCATTGGAAGATGCCCTGGCAGGAAGATACAAGAAACCAAAGTTATTGGTACCTTCTGGTTATTGAGAGAGGCATGAAGGGGAGACAGAGACTGTGTCACTGAGCCCATACCACTACTAGTCAATGGACTGGGGCCTTTGCTCATGTTAATCAGCTCATTAAAAGCAAAGGTTAAAAGAACCTCTACTCTGAGTAGCTCCTCTACTTACCAGCTATATGACCCAGGACAAGTTGCTTAAAACTCTCTAAGCCTCAGTTTTCTCATCAGTAAAACAGGGATCAGATCTAAATAATGCATATAAAATGTTTAGCACATGCCTAGGATGCAGTAAGTCTTCAAAATAAGTGTTCATTACTGTAGTCTTTACAACTACCCTGAGATATAAATAGTTGTGACATTTTACAGATGAGAAAATTGAGGCTCAGAGAAGTTAACTCACCTGTCCAAGGTTACACAGCTAGTGAGCAGCAGAGCAGGGATTCAAACCCAGCAGATTCCAGAGGCTCTTCCTACCACAACAAGCTATGGCCACATATCACAGGGGGTGGGGCTTTGTAGAGGAAAAGTCTATGTAGGGTCCCAGGCAAAGACCTCAAGGAGGAATCTGAAGGTTTGGTTCCTAGCCAGGGCTCAGCCAGCAAGTAGCTCTATGACCTACAGGTGGTTAAGACAATGGGGTAGGAACATGAAGGAATTTTTGTTTATTAATGTCTAGCCTAAAGGCAGGTCTTTTCATGATGGGATTTCTTTGGGACAGCTACTTGGGATCATGTTCCAGGAGCAGCTCCACCTCCTCCCTTTCTCCCACAGATAAATTGTGCTTCCAAGACCACAAGGGCCTGGGCATCAGAGGCTCCTGCCAACCCAGCAGAGTCCAAGAGACTACTAGAGAATTAAAACGAGGACGACTGAACTTACAAGCCATGGACACCAAGCAGTAGGTCATAGTTGTCAAAGATGGTGGCTGGAGGACCCAGCAGAAGCAGCACCAAATAGATGAGCCCCAAGACAAAGGTCATGGCCAACTTGCCAATGCTGCTGATGTGCAAGAAGACAGAGCTGGCCAAGAGACTCAGCAGCATGTTCCCGACAAAGTACTGGAGGGTGATAGCAGGGGCAGTGTTGGGTGACAGCAGATACCACAGCACCCAGATCAGGCAGAGCCCTGCACTCCCCTGACTGGCCTATCCTCCCCTTCGCAACCCTCAAACCCCAACTCCCTTCACCCTCCATGTCCAGCTACATACACCAGGGTCCCTAGTTGCTCCTGAAGTTGGGGACTCTAGTGAGTTTCTGGCTTCCTGGTGCCCATCACCAGGCTAGACACAGAGGGACCAATAACTATGCCAGAACACCCCCCTCTGCCTGAACACTGCTTGGACACCTCAGGGAAGCTGCAGGTGGGTGCGGTGCCCTCACACAGGGGGGCATCCAGGCCCAGAGAGTAATTGAGCTGTTGAAGGTGGCAAGCGGTGACATCAGCAGGTGTTAAATTCAGCATCCGGGCTGCACAGGTCCGGATGGGAGTGTGATTACAGGTGAACTGCAAAAGTTGGGCATATAACAGCATCACCAAGGAGGGAAAGGGTTGTAAGGGCCATAGCCAGATACCTTATACTCCACCCTCTGGATTAGCAGGCTCCATGAGGGCAGGAAACATATCATTCCCCTCCACACTCCCAGTGCCCAAAATAATGCCTGGCAAAGAGCAGGAGAATTACCATGTTGGCAATGGCAGAGATGAACACCAGCAGAATGGAAAAGATGCCAACCGCAGTGCTGTGTGCCCGTGAGCGGACAATGCCACGGGACAGACGTTGAAGGGTCTTTGGGAAGAGCTGGAGCCACAAGAGACAGAGAGTTGGAAGCCACACTCACCAAGAAGGAAGGTTCACCAGGACTGGGGGCCAGCAAGAGGCATGGCCATCTCCTCCCTTTCCCATGGGACTCTCCCTCTTTCCCCAGCAGCCCCATGGGAGTCCTTCTTACAGAACCACAGGAGCACACAGCACAGATCAGCACAGTGACCAGCAACATCATGAAGATGCTGGCGTAGATCCCAAGCATCAAGGTGGAGCTGGCACAGGATAGCACCAAAGAAAATGTTACTTGGGATGATCTAAGCATGTAGACCTGGGGGCTCATGTGTTTAGGAAGGTTTGGGGATGTGGGACAAAGGTAGGACTCACTGTGGGAATATGAGGAGCTGGATGAAGCAGATGAAGCAGAAGACCAACAGAGCACAGGCAACGTAGGCTCCAAAGCGGGGGTCCACCTTCCGTGAGTACTGAGGGAAAGGAGGCTAAACTAGGTGCTGGGTGTTGGGCCCCACCTGGGGGAGGCAGGGACCAGAGCAGGGTACTACCAGGGGCTCAATGGATGTGAATCCACACCCTGCTCTTCCCACCCCCAAAACTTCTTCCTGCTCTTTCGCTTGTGCCCAGTCACCCAGCCAGGACCTGCCCCTACCTCCAGCCCTCATCCTTTTGCCCTTGTATCTCCCCCAAACCTTCTTCTCAAGATCCTCTCTCTGGAAGGTGAGCAGAAATCGGCGCACATGGTCCTTACGAAGTTGATCAATGCTGCGGGCATCAATGGCGCGACCCAGGAACTCATCCACCTCATCCTCAGGGTTCAGGGCATCCTGGGCACCTCGGCTGAGGGTAGGGGACAGGCTTCACCAGGTGCATAAACAATGCCACGTGAGAGGCAGTGAGAAGGGGAGGGCTCAGGCAGGAGCCAAGGAAGGGCCTGTGAGCCATGTGTATGGCACCTGTTCCCACATAACAGAGCAAAGGCTCAGGTAAGAGGGGACCTCAGCTCCCACAATCCTATCCCAGGAAGCAAGTACCCAATATTCTTACTTACTTGTCTTTGCTGGAATCATCAATGCCCTGGAGAAAGGGACAGAGTGTGTGAGGTGAGGGGCTGGACTTTCACCTCTGCAGCCCCTTCCCCATCCTAAGACAATGCTGAGGGTGTCCCCACACATACTTTGGGGGACTTGGATTCCTTTGGATGAAACCATCCCTCCTGCCCCCAATTTTAAAAAGCATACATGGAGATGGCACTGTGGGAAGGAGAGGAACACACTGTTTAGGGAGATAAGAAAGCGAGATTCCCAGGTCCTGATGCCAAGGGCTGCTCACCATCTGGCGGAATGCCTTGGAGTCCTTGGTCCTGGAGAAGGCACGGTCAGGAACCCAGCGTGGCATTAGCCCTTCCATGGAGTTGGCCCGTGTCCGCTGCAATTTGGCCAGCATGGCCTTCTCCTCTTTCTATTTAGACAGTGTGAGTATGGGCTCAAAAGAGGGACCCTCAGAAGACCTTGGCTGTCACCTCCCATTTGCCCCTCTCCCTGCCTACCCCTCCCACCAGCCCTGCCATGGCCCTGACCCGTTTCTGGCTGGCCCCCAGAATGAGGAAGGTCTCGATGCGCTGCTCCTTGAGGTAGGCATTGCGCTCACCACCACGGCCTGGCTCCACCTCATAGTCCCCATTCAGATACTGCAGAGTGGCCCGAGTGATGTGGATGCGGCTGTAAGGGGCCAGGAAGTTAAGACCCTGGCTCTCCCACTTTTTTCCCATCCCCCACTTCCTGGGACCCTTCCACTCACCCAGCCCGACCCCCAGCCTCCATGTGGTTGGCCAGAGTCACATCATTAGACCACACATCAAACTGCCACTTCCTCAGGCCAAGGACTCCGCAGTGCACTCGTCCACTGTGGATACCCACACGCATGTTCACATTTACACCCGTCACTTCACGTACCAGCCTAGGAAGATAGAACTCTGGATCAGCTCCTCCCCAGTCCAGAATCCAAGCATTCCAGTAGGCAAAACAGACACAGATGAGGGGGGTAGAAGCACATACAGCCTAGGTTGCATGTGGGCAGGAGCCTGTGTGTGGCTCGAGGTTTAGGGACTATGTTCAGCAGGAACTAGAAGCATCTTGTGGACCTGAGCTGTTATCAGCTCCAGCCTGCTTAGCTGGCTTTTTCTACAGCCTCAAGGCCCTACTGCTCCAACTCCTTACACCCTCCATCTGACTGGAGTCCAAGGAGCACATGGGTCTTCACACAGGTTGGAGAAAGATCCACTCCCCTGCCCAATGATAAACAGTTCTCAAAGATAGATAAAGAACCAAGAATGAGGAATTTCCTGAGAACACATCAGAGTAAGAGCAGTCTGGGCACCCATAGTTCAGGAAGTCTGAGAAGAGGGCACTGCTTACGAGATGGCCTCAATCATGTCCACTCCCATCTCCACACAACAGTGCGCATGGTCTGCTCTGGCCTCGGGCAGCCCTGACACACAGTAGTAACAGTCCCCTAAGATCTTGATCCTCAGACAATGATTTTCCTGAAGGAGAAGAGATGGGGGATCACCTTAACTCTTTCTCACCTGCTTACCTGGCCCACCACCTTCCCTGCAAATTCTACCCCTACATCCCCCAGGCTGCCACCAGCAAAGCTGTGCTGTCATCACAGTTGGCACTGCCCCCAAGCCCCAGCATCCTCACCGCAGCCAGCTTGTCAAACCGGGCAAAGAGCTCGTTCAAAGTCATAACCAGCTCCTGTGCAGTACACTGGGAGGCCAGGCTGGTGAAGCCCTCAATGTCGGCAAACAGGATGCTGCAGACAGCATCAAAGAACAAATGGGCCCCATGGCCCCCAAAGATGCCTAGGCACCCCCACCCCTTTTTGCATCCTCCCTCCCTACTCTACCTGACATTATCATGCTTCTGGATGTAGATCTTGTGGAACATCATGTCTTCTTTTTTTGTGTTGATGTCTTCTTTCATCTCCATAGCAACATGCTGGGGCAACACTGACAGCAGCAGCCGCTCCTAGAGCAGTGGTTCCAACCACCATCCTCTCTGCTTCTCACATCAGTCCCTGCTGCTTATCCATCCCCAGAGCCCTCCCCACACCTCTCTGGTGACTCGAGCTTCCCTTCAGAACTTGGCCTCACCCTGCTCACCAAAGCCTTCAGAAGACATTTCAGTCCTCTCTGACCAACCTCCACTCAATCCCCCAAATGCACTCCTGTCTACTCCCTCCCACCCTCAGGCAGGGAAGGACCCCCAGGATCACAGTTTTGGGGGACCATTCACACTGTGCTCCACAGACTTGGACAAGGCAGCAAATGCGATCTGCAAGTTACTAAAAAGTAAGGAAAGGGAATGTCCTGGCCAGGGAAGCAGCCCCCACCTGTTGGCGATTCTCATGCTGCAAGTGCAGCCGAGCCTGGATGTAACCACGGGTTTCCTGAAAGGCCTGGCGCTGAGACACTTCAGCTGGGTAGTGGGTACAGATGCCAATGACATTGGTGCAGAGGAATAGCATGACATTAGCACCGAGCTGTGGAAGAGTGGCAGAGGTAGACGGATGACCACCCCAACACACACATGCACACAGCATGCTAGCCTCTCTCTGGGCATACTCCTTGAGTCCAGAAGCAAGGGTCCTACACTCTCCTATTCCCTACAGGACTCCAGCCCCCCAGCCTGCCTGGATCTCTCCATGACTAGAAAAGTGAGCTTCTCACAGCTTCAGGTAGCAGAAACACCAACCAGAGCCAGGTGGCCCCAGCACCTATGATCTCCTACCCCAGAAACACCCCTAGCAAAAGACAAATGTTGCTCCCTCTCCCAGTGGTTCTCCCTATAGGACAGAACCAGAGACCCCAGCTTTCCATTCTCCCGTGAGTGACCCAGAACAAGTCACCTCATCTCTCCAGACCTCTGTTTACTTATCTATAACCCAAAATAGGGGGAATAAGATCTCTAAAGGTTCCCTCTGCCCTGCAGACTGAACAATAGGAAGCTTTTTAAGGTGTATGTAAGTATGTGTTCTTGTGTGCATGTGATTATGTTGAAGGTGTAAGTATGCGTTCTTGGGTGCATGTGCCTATGTTTTCGTTATAGCTTGCATGATTTCTTTTTCTTTTTTTGTTTCAAAATATCTATTATCCTAATTTAAAGTAGGTTTTTCCCAGATACATATTTATCATACCACAATTCTGTTTCTTTGTACATTAATATTTCTTTGCTACATTGCTTAAACTACCACAAGCAAAAGAAAGAACCTTGGGTCATTCTAAACATATGAAGCTCAAACTTATTTTTCAGATTATTATTATTGCATGATAATATTGAGATAGAGTCCCACTCTGTAGTCCAGGATGGCCTGAAACTCACTGTGTAGTCCATGTTGACTTCAAACTTCCAGTGATCCTCCTGCCTCAAACTCCCCACATACTGGGATTACAGATGTAAATCACCACTATTATTACCATAGTTTGCTGGCCATCCAAAACATGCTAAGATTCTAAGGATGCTTTCCACACATTAGCTAATGTAGTGTTTTACAACTCTGAGGTAACAGGATCCCATTTTAAAACTGAGGCACGACCACCAGGCATGGTGGCACATGCCTTTAATCACAGCACTAAGGCTGAGGTAGGAGGATCTCCAGGAGCTTGAGGCCAGCCCGGAGCTACAGAGTGAGTTCCAGGTCAGCCTGGGATAGAGTGAGCCCCTGTCTGGAAACAAACAAAAAAGTAGGCACAAAGACTCTTAGCAACTTGTCCGAGATCACACAGATGGTTGTGGCTGGCATGAGACTTGAGTCCCAGACAGTCAGACTCCAAAGCCTGTACTCTAATCCCACTGTCTAGGACATCCAATATTCCAAGAGTCCTCCTTTCTCTACTGAACTCTAACTCTTAATGGCTGGCCTCAGAGCCCAGGCTTGGAGCTCATCGACTCTACCTATAGAAAGAACTCACCCTAATGCAGAATGAGGTAACTCATCCCTGGCACCCCTACAAAGTATGATATTATTCCTCTCCAGCCCTCATTTCCTCTCTCTCTCCTTCTCTCCCCTCCCCCTCCCTCTCTCTCAAACACACAGAGCTCTGAAAGGCCATACACCAAGGGCCCCTACCCTATGTATAGTCAGCCCTCGATCACCATTAGCACTGGCTGGACAGCAAGTCCAAGAGAAGCCAGCCTCAATGTTGCTGGAAACTCAAGGGTTAACCTGGCACTGCAGCTCCGCCTGACTTGGATGGGGCAGAGCTGTGGTTAGGGAGAAGGGAGGGAAGGCCCACCAACTGCCTTGAACCAGAACTAGTCTAGTAACTATGAATTAGACTGGACACTTAATCTTCGGGCCTTCGGTTCCTGTGTGTAAAACTGAGGTCTGGCTGACCCCTAGTTTCTAGCACTGACTTAGACTGTCCTCCAGCCACCTTCCCAGTCTACACTAGGCAGAGCTTCCCCTCAGCAGCAGGGGTGAAGAGGGGGCACACTATCTCCCTTGGGGGCTTCTAAGAATAGCCCCCAGTGGGGGAGAAGGAAGGAGGGGCAACCCAGGCAACTTCCCTTCCTGGTCCCAAGAGCCCAAGAGGAAAATGTGAGTCACAGTGAAGGGAAGGGGAAGAGGGATGAGAGACTGAAATAACTCTACACACACATCCCTGTCCACTGTGGGAAAAAATGGATGCCAGGACACTGGAGTGGAACCATGCCTGGCCAACATCACTGGGTGAAACTGCTCAGTGTGTCTGAATGAGTGGGTTGGGAGGAAGGTTCCCTCCCATGATCACTGACGGGGGTGTATCTGGGAAGGGACTGCACAAGGAAGCCAGGAAATAGGCTACAAGCCCACCCAAAACCTCATAGGCCCCAGTGGGCACAAGGAATTATTCTCAATCCAAAGGAAGCTATATGGGCATTCCTGGTCCCACAGATGGGCATGGGCAGCATAACTTTCTCCACCATCCCAAGAATGAGTCTGCTGAGACCCATGGGGTGAGGATGAAACCAGACATCCTGAGGAGATGGAAGGCTGGCAGTTCTGGCCTCCTGGAAACTGAACCTTCCCAATCAGGCACTGGGCTTGGCTCTGGGCACCATGCCAGGTGAGAGCAGGGAAGAGATACACACCTACCTCCTGGGCAGCCTGAGAGAAGGGGGGAGAGACCCACGATCTATAAGCTCCTTCTCCCTTAGAAGGACAGTCCAGCCTTAAACCCCTATTTCATAGGCAATGGGGAAGAAAACCATGGAGATAGCCTTTGAAGAGGTCTGATAGTGCCCTGTAGGCACGTGCTCCACAAACATACCAGCTAGAAAGTTACTTCTAAAAGGTACGTTCTGTTCTGGAGCACAGGCTGGGCGTGGAAGGGCATCATGCCAGGGCACCCAGCTTCTCACCCCAGGCAACTTCCTTTCTTGTTGTGAGGCCATGGTGGGCAACAGGCCCCAGCCCTTAGCTAGGCAGAGGCTGGTTCCTCCAACCATGAGAGAGGCAGAGGGCCCAGCACCAATAATGATGCTCACTAGGGGCCGTGGCTAGTGCAGCCTAGCCTCTGGTCCCTTGGCACCAAGTGACACAAAGCCACAGACCCCACAAACAAGTCTCTCAGAAAGGGACTTCCCAGAAGCATTCATCACAGCCCACCACCCCAGGGGAGAACCCTGCCTTGTCTGCTCATACTCCACTCTGGGAAAGTAGAGTTTTTACTTAGTTATTTGCTTATTATCTTTTCAGGTTTTTGTTTGCTTGTTTTTTGTTTGTTTGTTTGTTTTTGTTTTTTTGCGGCAGGGCCTCACCCTAGTCCAGGCTGACCTGGAACTCACTCTGTAGTCCCAGGCTGGCCTCAAACTCAGAGCCATCCTCCTACCTCTGCCTTCCAAGTGCTGGGATTTAAAAGAAAGTGGAGTTTTAATAGCAACGACATGAGGTAGGTACTGCTTATATTATACTCTAATTTTACAGGCTGGGAAACAGGCCAGGAGAATTGGGATCATTGTCTAAGATCCCTTGGAATAGAATTCAGCCCCTTGCATAGCCAGGTCTGTCTGTAGCCAAGCCCTGATCCTTAATCTATATGGCTACTGAGCTCCACTCACTCCACATACTCAGAACCCAGATGCAATAATAAACACATGCAGAGACCCTCAAGATACAGCTGCCAAGCCACTGGAGCCCAGTGTGTAAAGGTTGAGATGACATCAGGCTCTACGCCCCTGTCTTCTGCAGTCCAACCCTATTCAAACCACCCACCTCCAGCCCAGGAGAAGCCTGACCCAGATCTCCACTTTCCCTGTCCTCTCAGAAATGGCCTGGGTCCCAAGCAGAACACCATTCCTTACCAACTCCATCCAAAACCTTCTCATCCCTCCAGATCACCAACTTCAGATGCTTGCTCTTTATGGGTGGCACCAGGGCCTGAGTCTCAGAGTCAACAAGAGGTCAGAAATGCCAAGGTCTGCACTGTCCCCAGCCTCATCTGAAATCCTGCCTTATGTCTCTACAGGTGGCACTACTTTTGCAGGCTCAGGCCCATGAGCTGGAGAGTGTGGCCTATGATGAAAGTACAGGCTTGGACTTGGAAACTTCCTTCCCCTCCAAGGTGCCTTCTGATGCAGGCCCTAAGCAGAGGCCTACCCCTGAAACCTGGCATTTGGGATATAGCAAGACATCACAGCACCCAGAGTCACCCATCCTTCTTCAGCAAGCACCCATCCCACTCCCACTCAGGGCACTCCACTGCACCCACCTGCTTCCAAAGGAAGGCATCACCATGGTTGAGTTGCCAGGCCAAGATCAAATGCAGGGTGGAGAGGCCCAGGCCACTGAGCACGGCTGCCCGCATGCGGATGGGTAGGAGCGTGTAGGTGATGTAGACGAAAAACACAGGGCACCAAAGGCCTGCTGAGGGGCTGTGTGGGTTGGCTGCCAGGGCGCCCCCAACCTGCACAGCCGCCAGGATGCCCAGCACCACATAGCTGACCACCCACATGGAGTCCTGGCGGAAGCTATGCCGGTTACACACGACCATGAGGGCCACGAAGAGGGTGGCAGCGCAGGCCAGGAGGGCCACGTAGGCAGGATGAGGACGGGCCGGCACGGCGTGGAAGGCCGTCAGCACTGCGGTGAGCAGCACCAGCACCGCCATGAGCAGCGTCAGGCTGCTCTGGTTCATCTGGAAGAAGTAGCGCTGGTACAGGCGCTCCAGCTTGGCTGAGCGGAACTGCTTCGACTGGAACACCCGCGCCAGATGGTGCCCGAAGGATAGCCCACTCCTGAGCGCCACGTCGGGTGCTGCCTCAGCTGTCCCAGCTGCACTCGTCACCTCAGTGTCCTCAAAACCCAGGGCCACTGCCCGCAGCCCCAACTCCGTGCCCTTGACCGGGCCAGCCCTCCTGAAGGTCTCTTCCTGCCAGGGGCACCGAGTGGGAGCTGCAGGGGTGGGGCTGGGTGGCTCTGCATCCTTGAGGCAGCTCATGTATCGGGGTGTGCAGAAGCCACTGGCCCGAGTCGTCCCATGACGTGGGCGCTTCTGCCCATTGCGTTCACCCCAAGCTGTTTTCCGTTCATCCACTTTGGGGACCAGGAGGCCACTAAACCAAGACATGCTGCTGAGAGGAAAGGCATGAGATGGTATTAATACCACTGTTGATGCCCCCGCTACCATAAGAGAGGGTTACCTAAACAACTCCCATAGCCAAACTGTGGTCTTCCTAAAATTATCCTGAGGCCAGCCACGGTGGCTCGAGCCTAGAATCCCAAAACTTGGGAGGAGGCTAAGGTAGGAAGATCACAGTGAGTTCAAGATCAGACTGGGCTTGAGACTCTGCCTTAAAAAAAAAATTTTTTTTTCTGTTTTTTGAGGTAGCCCAGGCTGACCTGGAATTCACTGTGTAGTCTCAGAGTGGCCTTGAACTCATGGTGATCCTCCTACCTCTGCCTCCCGAGTGCTGGGATTAAAGGCATGCACCACCACACCTGGCAAAAAAAAATTTTTAAGGGACTGGGAAGATGACTCAGTGGTTAAAAGTGCTTGCCTGCAAAGCCTGCGAACCTAGGTTCAATTTCCAAGCCACCCACATAAGACATATAAAAAGTGGTGTATAAGACGACTCTAGGGTTAAGCATTCTGCAACACACCTGCCAAAGCTCAGAGAACAGTGTGGAAGAGCAGGCAGAGACTGTAAGCACCACAGGGTCGGAAGGAGTATCCTGAGGCATTGTCTTCCCTCCACAGAGACTGACTGGTTCATTCATGACCTCACAGTGAACACCAATAACCCCACTGAGGAGGCTCCTCAGTGAATTGGGAGCAGGGAAACGGGGATATAAGAATATAACCTGCCAGGCGTGGTGGCGCAAGTCTTTAATCCCAGCACTTGGGAGGCAGAGGTAGGAGGATCACCATGAGTTGGAGGCCACCCTGAGACTACATAGTGAATTCCATGTCAGCCTGGGCTACAGTGAGACCCTACCTCAAAAAACAAAAACAAAAAAGAGTATAACCTGATGGAAATATGACCAACACCAGATAGATTCATACAATAAAATTCATGATCAATGAAAAAAAGTAGGGCTGGAGAGATGGCTCAGTGGTTAAGGCACTTACCTCCAGTGCCTAAGGCCCTGGGATTCAATTCCCCAGGACCCACATAAGCCAGACTCACAAGGTAGTGGCCCTGGTGCTCGCTCTCTCTATTTATCTATCTATCTCTGTATTTCTCTGCTTGAAAATGAATAAATAATTTTTTTAAAGTAATGCAAGTGTCTGGTGTTCATTTGCAGACGCAAAAGGCCCTGACCACAAACACATTCTCTCTCTCTCTCTTTCTCACTCTCTCTCCCGACACTAATTTAAATTTTTTTAAATAAATAACTAAGCAGCAGCATCACTTAACAGGTAAGGAACAGAAGACATAGAGAGGTGGAGAAACTTGCTTCAGACCAAGCACCCACACAGTGAAGGATCCAAGAATCAGGCTGATTTGTCTGACCTCAAAGCTAACGTACTTAACAAGTCACCTCTTCTCTAAAGTTAGTACTAATTTCTTGGCGAACTCAAAACCCAAGTGCCAGTGTCATGGAGTAAAGCAATAGTCCAGAACAACAGGAGGAATAGACTGTGCACTGAATCTGGGAACAAGGACCACCATGCACCAGCAGGTTGGTGCCACCGCTGTCCCAGTTGGGCCTGGGCTTCTGAAGTTTCAACAGAAACTAAAGAAGAAAATCCTGGCTTTCAACATAACATCTCCCAATGTCTCAAGGTTGCCAACGAATTCACATTTTACCATACTACAAGCCAAATAAGTCATGTCCATGGAATGAGTCCTGATTGTGAACTGCCAACTGGTGACCTCTGTACGAAAGGGGTCTTTTCCCACATTCTTTCTTCAGACACACACACACACACACACACACACACACACACACCTGCTCACACTTCACTAAACTCAATTCATCTTCTCCCACAGGTCACTGCTTAAATGTTATTTCCTCAAGGAAGATTTCCCAGCTTCCCCATTGAGATGGTTTGGTCTGGTTTGCTGCTGTACATTTCCTCCATGGCATTTAGTGCAATTATGATTAAATCATTCCTTATTTAACATATGCCTCTCTTCCTATGACTATAAACTCTGTGATGGTAGAAATAATATCCATTTTGATCAGCACTTTATATCCAGAACCAGGTACTGGGCCTTGCTTACAATATGAACTCAATAAATGTATGATGAAAAGTCAAAAAGCTGGGTAGGGCACTTATCTAGCATACACCAGACCTTGGGTTTCACCCCCAGTACTGCAAATTAGAAAAGGAAAAAAAAAAGAAGCAGTAAGCAAGTTCAAAGGCAAGGACATAGAGCAGTCAACATAAACAGTTAATGATGATAGTCCAGACTCTTCATCTTCCTCATGCACGGCCACTGATCACATCAACCTGTCTGCTGCTCCTCAAGACACCAAGCTCAAGCCAAGCTGGAACCCTGGTGCTTGATGCTTCCCCCACCCACCCATCTGGCACAGGAGCTCCTCCAGGTCACTGCCCAAAGTCCCTTATCAGGGTAGCTCTGACCACCCTTTTAAAATAGCAACTCCCTTTCCTGGGGTTCCCTATCTCTCTTCCCAGCTTTATAGTTTTCTTTCTCCACAGCTCTTATCAGCAACCGACATTCTATAATTTTTCTTATTTGTTCATTGTCTGTCACACCTAACTAGAATTTCAACTCCATGAAGGCATAGATTTGGGCTGGTTTTACTTACTATAATATCTACAACTCCTAGTAGTATCTAAATATTTGCGGAGTGGATGGATGGCTGTTGGATGGACTATACATTCTCTGTGTCCTAAACGTTTCAAGACCTTTTCACATACCTAATCCCATCTGATCTTCACCAAAACTCTACAAGCCTGGTACTATGGCCACCTAAGTGCTGGGTAGAAGAAACAAACACTGACGTCTAAGGTGTTTTTTTTTAATGGCTGACCCAAGTTGTAGAGCTCCTAGGCAACTGAATCAACCTTAGATCCTAGGTTTCCTGGAGGGGTGTGCCTTGGACTGGGGAGAACGCCAGGACAACTATTTTCCTATGTCTTCTGGCTAAGCCCAGGTCAAGAAATGCACATGAAAGTAATGTCATCATCCATGGATACCCATCCCCCACCATGCCCACAGGACACCCTGAGGGGCCTGCTGAGCTAGCAGCATTGACATTTGTACTCACTGGGGAACTAGAGAGGAGCTTACCCAGCACTAGCCCCAGGTGGCCACAAACCCAGACACCTGGGAGAAATGAACATTCCAAGCAGATACCAGAGGTCCCCCAAAGCAGAAGGCAAGATGAAGGCTTCACTGCACACCCCAAAACTTCCATCTCTGGGTCACCCTCAGCAAAGCTGTGCCGACATCCCTTCTATATTCCATAGGACATGCCCTTCAATCACTTAACACCAACAACACCATCTTGAAGGACAGATCAGAAGTACAAGATTTCTGGTAAGAGTGGCATTTGGAAAAGGTCACCAAAGAAAGCCTGCTTCTTCAAAATACTTCACTGGAAGCATGATCTTTGGCATGAGACCAGGTTTCAAACCTTAGCACGATTATTTGCTAGCTGCCCTGCCTTGGACAAGTTCTTTAACCTCCCTGTGTCAGTTTTCTTCATCTGAAAAAATGGGAATACAACGATCCTGAAGAGAGAATCGAATGATACCTGTCATGTAGTACATACTTGACAAATATTAGTTCTTTTCCCTACCTTACAACACTTTGAACCCAAATCTCTATCCGTGTTCAAGAGATGGAAAGACAAGTCATGAGCAAGGGCATATATCCCTCCAGCCGGTCAGACGCCTGGTTCTCAGTCCCTCTGTCCTCAGCTGTCAGTCCCCAGAGCTGCTGAGGACAGAACCCAGAGGTTACCCTCCCCTCCCTCCCACCATGACATTTCGCTTCAGCCTCCTCCCATTCTCCAGTCCCCTTCCCTGTTATCTCTCCTCCACCACCACTGGCCCAAGCCTCTGTTCCCAAAGGACCTATTTCTGGCCATGTTCCCAGCCCCTGTAAGCATATCCTAGATCTGGCTCATACACACAGAGGAAGGGGCAGACACTATCAGGGGAACACATGACCCTTTCAAGAACATTCTGACATCCCCAACCAGGATAGATTCAGAGTTCTGGAACTGTCCAACCAACTGCAACCACCCACCCTGACTCCACTCCAGCCACTGCCCATCCTGGTGAACTTGCTGGGCTCCTGACCCTCCTGGTACTCTATGCCAGGCTAGTTCACCAAGAAACCGGAAGACACTATTCTAAGCCATAAATTTCTCAGTACGGTCTCCCGAATGTCTTTGTCAAGGAACTCCTCACTACAAACCCCAGTAGGGCAGACCACAGTCCCCTTCTGCTGGTTTGGTTCCTGAGCCTTGTGCCTCTGAACTCCTCCTCCCTTGAGTCAGGGGACCTTGCTCCCTCTCAAATTGCTGCTTCCCCACCACCAACTCCCACCGTCCCACAGTTCGCAGCCCAGAGCCTCCCAGACCTCAAGTCCCTCCCAAAGCCTTATCCTTCAGCCTGAGACCAGTCTGGAGAAGGCCAAGGCCCAGCCACAAGTATGGCTTTACCCACTGCTTGGCCCAACCCTCTCTTCCCCGCCACATCTCGGCCATCCCTTCCCCAGGGCCCATCTGCCTCTGCCCTCCTTGGCAAAAGGAGGCTCCAGGGATTTTTAAAGACTTCAGAAAGTTCACAGAAGACCACGTCCAGGGGGGGCCCACCGGTGCCAGCATTGTCACCATGCTGGGACACCAGCGTCTCAATTCCAGGTCTTCCCGGATGTAGAGAAGCCTCCCCAGGACCTGCACGTGTGGATTCCACGTTGCCCATTCCTCCCTTCCCCAGCCCTGGCTCTCCCTAAGGACTACAAAAAGGGCTTCCACAGCCAGCCCCAACCACGCGACACCCCAACCAGGCCCTACAGCTAGCTCCAGGGGCACCCTGGGAAGGCGAAGGTTGGGGAAAGGCTCTTCCACCGCCTAATCCCACCTCTGGCCCCTAAGCCCGCTCTGGAGAAAGTCTGCCCCTTGCCCACCCTGCAACCGGCCTTGAGGGAAAGTAGGAACCGACACCACCCACTTCATTGCAAAGGTTCAGGGTGAGGGCAGAGACGGGGACTCTCCCACAGGGAGGGCCTCCCTCTCCTCGAAATGCAGTCACACTACTTCAGACTCACCCACAGCCCCCATGCCAGCCCTTCGGGACAGCCCCTCCCGGGTGCCAGTGGGCTAAGTCCACGAGTGGAGGAAGCGGCGTGGAGTGAGGGTGGGCGCCTGCAGCCCGCCTGGAGGTGCCCGCGGCGCCCCATCTCCTCCGGGACTTCCCTTCGCCAAGCCGACTCCCCGAGGCTCCCCAGCGGGGCCAGCCCCGGCTCCGCAGCCCGAGCGAGCGCGGCCGCTCCCCGCGGGCTCACCTGCCGGCCGGGGTCGCCGCCTCCTCCGGGCCCCCGCCCCGCCGCGCCCGCGGGCTCCGGCCGGCCGGCCGGCCGCCCCGCGCTCCTCCTCGGTGCCCGCGCGTCCCGGCCGTCCCGCCCGCCGCCAGCTGTCCCTCCGGCCCGCGCCCCCTCCCTTGTTGTCCAACGCAGCCGCCCTCTACCCCGGATCCAGAAGTCCCCTCCCCGCCGTCTCCCGGACTCCCCGCCTTAAAGGCACAGCTCCTTTTGTCTGGGCACCCCCTCCCCCTCCTCCGAGGCCGGGGCTGAGCCGCCCACTCCCCTTCCCAGGATCGGGGTCGGGTGGGGGAGCCCGAGGAAGGGGACCCCTCGCCGCGCGCGCCCCCTCCTCGGCTCCGGACGCTTTCTCCTCCTCCAGCCTGGGGAACACAGGCGGCCACTGTTCTGGGATCAAGACCCCGGGACCCGCCCGCCGGGGGCTGCAGGCTGCAGGATTCCTCCCGCCCTCACCCCAGGGGTCCGCGGCCAGCCTGCAAACCCACCCACTCTCGGCCAATCCGCCCGGCCCGGCCCTGCCCTGCCCGCCGAGGGTCGGCTTCCTTCCTGTCGGGGTCCCCCCTCCCCCAGACTGTGCCCAAACCCAGCGCCCCCTCCTCACCCCGCCTGCCTCCCGGCCCAGCCCCCACCCGGCCGCGCCCTCCCTCCCTCCCTCCCTCCCTCTCTCCCTCGGGAACTCAGTTTAATAATTAATTAAGATTTCATTCCACTGGGCGCCAGGTGTGTGCGCCTGGCACCCGCTTGCCCTCACACCACTTCTTTCCACTTCCCCAACCGGCACCGGCCCTGACGCGAACCTGAGCGGACCCAGGGAAGGGGCATTCTTGGTGCCGCCCTCTGGTTTCTCCCCACCCCACCCCCGCACCTGCCAACTTGCAGAGTCCCCTCCCTTGGCACCTTTTACCCAAAGGGCTGTGCTTCTTTGTTGGGGGCTGGGGTGCATTGCTAGGTTCATGAACTGAGAAATTGCTCAGGACGTTTAATTATTTCCCTCATGGAGCAGCTGCCCAAGTTACCTGGGAGATGGGGAAATCGTGAATGCTGGTTTAACACTCTAAGGGTTAGAGTGATGGTGGCGCCAGACTCTTCACTCCCAGAATGTAGGTGAGTCTCACTTTAGAGGCTGGCTTTTCATTGAGACCCCTCCTCAATCTCACAGCCAGGGCCTCCTCCTAATCCTAAACAGCCCTTCTAATAAGAGAGACAGACAGACAGACAGAGAGACCCTACCTCAAAAAACCAAACATATATATATATATATGTATATATATATATTCGCAAGGAAAAAGAATGGGTATGCCAGGGCCTCCAGCCACTACAAACTCAGGATTCATGCACCACTTTGTGCATCTGGCTTTACAAAAGTACTGGGGAATGGAACCTGGGTCATTAGGCTGTACAGGCAAATGCCTTAACCACTGACCCATCTCTCTAGCTCTTTTGTTTAAATATTTTTTTTATTTATTTATTTATTTATTTATTTACCCTCAAGCAGAGAGAGTGGGAGGGAGAAACTGGGCATACCAGAGGCTCCTGCTGCTGCAAACAAACTCCAGACACATGTGCCTCTTTGTGCATCTGGCTTTATGTGGGTACTGGGGAATCAAACCCAGGTTGTCAGGCTTTGCAAGCAAGTGCCTTTAACGACTGGACTATCTATCTCTCCAGCCACCACGGCCCAACTCTTGTCCACTCAAAATCCACACTGGGATTCCTAAACCCAGAACAGTGCTTGAGGCAAAGAAGAGGGGAAGTTAGGAAACCAGGTCCTATCAATAATCAGCTACCTAACAGGTGCTGGGGATCAGTCATCACTTATGGTCTTAGAACCTCACCCATAAAACAGAGATAATCTGTTTTCTCTTTCTCAGGGAATGTGCAAAGATTAGACAGGAAAATGTTGATTACAATGTTTGAAAATGGGAAATGGAAATGAGAAAGAGATCATTTATTCTGCCACATACAGTCTATAATTTGACCTTTGGGGCCTCTTACTTGGTCTCCCTTCAAGTGACCAGTGTTTCAACAGCTATCAAACTTGCCTTTCCAACATGAATCAGAAGGAATCTACCACTTACCTCTTAGAATAATGTGGTTTGGGATCATCTGGGGAAAGTGCAACAGACAATTGAGAAAGAAGTGTGTCTGGGTGTGGTGGTGCACACCTGTAATCCCAGTACTCAGGAAGCAGAGGCAGGAGGATCTCAGTAAATTCTAGGCCAACCTGGTCTACACAGTTACAGGCCATCTAGGGCTACATAGCAAGACACTGTCTAAAGAAATGTGGGGGGGGGGCTGGAGAGAGAGATGGCTCAGCAGTTAAGGCACTTGCTTCCAGTGCCTAAGGCCCCTGGTTCAATTCCCCAGTATTCACATATGCCAGACCCACAAGGTGGTGGCCCAGGTGTGTTCTCTCTCTCTCTCTCTCTCTCTCTGCTTGAAAATGAATAAATAAATTTTTTTAAATGTGGGGGTCAGGGTGAAGCTGGGGAAATGGCTCAGTGGTTAATGGTGATTGCTTGCAAAGCCTACCAGCCCAAGTTCAATTCCCCAGTACCCATGTAAAGCCAGGTGCACAAAATGACTGAGGCCCTTTTGCACCCATTCTCTCTCTCTCTCTCTCTCTCTCTCTCTCTCTCTCTCTCTCTCTCTCTCTCTCTCTCTCTCGTAATTAAATGTTTGCAAGCTGGGCCTGATGACATAGGCCTTTAATCCAAACTACTCAGGAAGCTAGTCAAGGAGTGTTAGAAGTTAAGGATGTGCCTGAGAAACAGTCAGACCTATCAAAATAAAACATTTTTAAAAAAGAACTGAGAGCTAAAGGGATGGCTTAGCAGTTAAGGCATTTGCCTGCAAAGCCGAAGGACCTGAGTTCGATTTCCCAGTGCCCACATAAAGCCATATGCATAAGAGGCACATGTGTCTGGAGTTCATTCACAAGTGGCTGGAGGCCCTGGCGAACCCATTCTCTCTCTCTCTCTCTCTCTCTCTCTCTCTCTCTCTCTGTCTGCTTCTTTCCCTCTCTCTCTCTCAAATAAATATTTTTTAATTTAAAAAAAGAAGAAGAACTGAAGCTGGGCATGGTGGCGCACACCTTTAATCCCAGCACTCACACTCGGGAGGCAGAGGTAGGAGGATCACCGTGAGTTCGAGGCCACCCTGAGACTAGATAGTGAATTCCAGGTCAGCCTGGACTAGAGCGGGACCCTACCTCAAAAAACCAAAAAAGAAAAAAAAACAAAGAACTGAGGGGCTGGGATAGCATGCACAAGTTTCAAGGTTCAATCCCCAATACTGGAAACAAAACCAGCAAGAAAAGAACAGGGGATACAGGAAAGTAGCAGAGGCTTGCCCACTATGCACAATCTCTACCACCCCAAAAAGAGAAATTTGCATGCTTATAAAATGAAATTTTAAGCCTGGCGTGGTGGTGCACGCCTTTAATCCCAGCACTTGGAAGGCAGAGGTAGAAGGATCACCGTGAGTTCAAGGCCACCCTGAGACTATATAGTGAATTCCAGGTCAGCCTGGGCTAGAGCAAGACCCTACCTCGAAAAACCAAAAAAAAAAAAAAAAAAAAAGAAAGAAATTTTATATTTGGAATAGAAAGCATTCTTTCATTTCATATGTGTGTGTGTGTGTGTGTGTGTGTGTGTGTGTGCGTGCACTGGGGTGTATCAGAGGTATTGGCACTCTGTGCCAGGTATATGGCTAGAGGGGAATATGGGGTGTCCTGCTTGCTTCCTCTTCCACCCATTCTTCCTTGAGTCAGAGTCTCTTACTGACCCTGGAGCTTGCATGAGTGTTGCAAGCCTCAGTGATTCTCTGGTCTCTGCTCCCACAGGACTGGGATTACACACGTTTGTGGCCCAGTGTTTATGAGAGCTCTAGAGATGGACCTCCAGCAGTCTCTCAGGCCTCCTAAGGCCCTCATGCTTGCATGGGAAGTGTGCTTAAACACTGAGCCATCTCCCCAAGCCCTTTCATTTTATGTTTCAGAGGAAAAAAAAAATTGGACACCAACCAGAAAACTGAAGAAATAGTAAAAGATTTCTTCTCTGAGGCCTTTAAATCCCACTGGCCACCTCTACCCTAGTGGACAACCAGAATGTCAGCATGGCCTCCTGAGTGCCATTTTTAGTTCCTAAAGGGCAGGGCCACCATTGTCACTTTTTTGCAACACTGTAAAATTTTGAGGCTTTCAGTATGATTCCACTCCCTTACTTCATAGAAAACACAAGCTAGGGTAGGCATGTGGGGAATGCCCAATTATTGATACTTGAACATGAAGGGTTTATTGTTGTTGTTTTTGTGTTATTGAGGCAGGGTTTTATGTATCCCAGGATGGCTTCCAACTCAGTATGCAGCTAAAGATGACCTTAAACTTCTGATCCTTCTAAGATTACAAATATGTGCCACTACCACTGGAATTTTCCTGAAAGAGTTTTAAAGATGCTATAATACAGCTGAAATACCTTTAGTAATTATAATAGCAAACATACATGCCATTTACTATGTGCTGAGCAGTCTTCTAATATAATCCTTTAATCCCTGTAACACCTTGGAAATGGGACAAATAAGGAACAGAGAAGTTCAATCATTTCTCCAAAGTCAGAAAGTAAGCAGTAGATTAAGACTATGATTGTTGTATGGCAATTTCCTCTGCATTGAAAACAGAAAGAAAGAGAAATTGCTCAGTGGTTAAGGTGCTTGCCTGCAAGGCCTAACGACCTGGGTTCAATTTCCCAGTACCCACATAAAGCCAGGTGCACAAAGCGGCACATGGGTCTGGAGTTCATTTGCAGTGTCTAGAAGCCCTGATGCACCCATATTCTCTCTCTCTCTCCCCCCCTCTCTTCTGTCTCTGCTTGCAAATAAATACATAAAATATATTTTTAAAGAAAACACTATGGGCTGGAGAGATGGCTCAGAGGTTAAGGCACTTGCTTCCAGTGCCTAAGGCCCCCGGTTCAATTCCCCAGGACCCACATAAGCCAGACCCACAAGGTGGTGGCCCTGGTGTGTTCTCTCTCTCTCTCTTTCTCTCTCTCTGTATTTCTCTGCCTGAAAATGAATAAATAAAATATTTAAAAAAAAAAAAACACTAAACAACTATGGCCAGCCTTATCAAAAGTAGCTGGGACCACTCACAAGAGACTCAAAATTGAGCCTGTTGGCATTCCCCCAACAGGGCATGGGGAAGGTCATCAGATCCCCACTTGAAGTCTCAGGTTCCCCTATGCCAGCTGTATGTGCAGAGGCCTCAAGGGGAGATGGAGTATATAGGGGTAAAAGATCAAGCAGCCATGGGGAGGTCATCATTGGTGCTGGAATGAGCCTTCTCAGTGGCTGGCTGCTTCAGGGCCTCCATGCTCTGTAGGTTAGCCCTCACTCATCCTGAGGCCGCGGGAAGAGCATCCGTGGTGCTAATCCCAACATAGGGAGCTCCATCGAAGAAGTGTGGGGAGGTCATCATACATCATGGGATGAAACTTCTCAGTCGTACCACTGATTGAGGACTCCACATTCCTGTAAATAAGCCCATTAAACCAATTCACCAAGATTGGTTTTGGTGTAATGCCATTTGTGTTCTATCTGGGGTGATATTGTGTGAGTTTTTCCAGAGGGGAAAAACTCACACAATAACAATCTTTTGCAGTCTAGCTTCAGAGCCCATGACTGTAACCACTGTGCTGTATTGATTAAGGGAAAGCAAGGCTGTGAGTATATAAGGTGGCTTTATTAGGCACTAAATGATTGTTAGTAAGACCAGAACTCACAGCTACTGGCCTCAGTTCATTGCTCTTCGTATTCTGCCATACTAGGTCTGGTAATACCAGGAACATGGCTTGCTCTAGTCCTTTCTGAAGTTTCCTCAGAAGGGTGGGTGGGCTTTGGCCCCATTTGACTATGGAGAGTACACTATGACAGTGAGCCCTTGACCTCTAGCTTCCTCGATCCAATGGGTGGATGGGAGAACTGTTGCTTTTAAACAACAGCAGAGGGTCAGGGATCCTCAGACCAGAAGGTTAGCGTCTGGGCCTTCTGCCAACCAATCCCTTCCACGACAGAGGATTGCCTGCTCCAGACATGTTTCTGTCAAATTATCTGCCTCTGAAATGCACCGAGGCTGTTTACAAAGGTGTTCAGGGAATCACTGGGTAGGAAGCATAGACTATATCTAAGGCTGATTTCCAGACTTGTCTGAGCCCTTCAAAGAAACAAGTACCTTCAGCAGAATATGATGGAATAGTAATATGCTAAAATAGCCCAGTCCAGGGTATGTGCTCCAGCAGATCTAATAGAGTCTAAACAGCAGACACTACACAAATGTCAGAAAACAATATGAAAAAAAAAACCCTTAAAATGAAGACAAATCTATTTTTCTCTCAGCTGGAGGACGTCAGTTATGATTCCATTTTCACTGTGAAGCCCTTTGACCCGGCCTGTAGAACACGGCCCTGCTGGGCCTCATTTGGAATCCACCAGTTAGTGAAACAGTCGGGGGGGGGGAAAAAAAAACCTCATTATCCCAGAGCGGAAATAAACAGAAAATCAGAGATTGATTGGAAAATTTTAACTCTGACCAAGAGGAGGAGGAAAGAGAGGCAGTCAGTAGGAACTATATCTAATTCTCCAAGTCCAATTGAGTCTCAAGGGACATTTTAGTTTTTATAACACAGGCCAATCACAAGAGGGAGGTATTCTCAACCTCTCATTTTCAGGAAGAGGAAACTCCTACTTGGAGAGTATATTATGTGTAAGTGCAAGTTCTATACAGCTGTAAGTGTATCTTGGACAATACTCTACAAACATGCAGGGCTGAAAATCCCCTGTATGAGCTTTCTCTCGGTTGTTTGGGTAACAGCTCAGTTCAAACAATGCAAATAGCCATTCTCTAACATTTCTAGCTCAAATATAAGGTTTCTGCACATTTTATTTTCTAAAACTATGAAAGACATAGGGGCTGGGACCATAATTCAGTGGTAGAGCACTTGCTCAGCATACACAAGGCCCTGAGTGCCATCACCAATACTGCAAGAAAAAAAAGAGGGCTGGAGAGATTGCTCAATGGTTAAGACACTTGCCTGCAAAGTCTAACGACCCGGGTTCGATTCCCCAGTATCCAATAAAGCTGGATGCACAAGGTAGTACATGGACCTGGAGTTCATTTGTAGCAGCTGGCCCCCCCCCCTCTCTCCTTGCAAATAAGTAAATAATATTTTTTTTAAAAAAGAGAGAGAGATGTAAAAACATCCACATTCATTCAACTCAGCAAACATGCCCTGTCCGTTCCTCTCTGACATGAGTGCTGCGGCCACCATCACCACCACTCAGAGCCTCAGGCTTCCTTGGCTTAGAGCTGGAGTAAGTCTTGGCCAATCCCAGCCCCACAAACAACACCCATGAAAATGACATGATTGGGCTGAAGAGATGGCTTAGCGGTTAAAGCGTTTGCCTGCAATGCAGGAGGACCAGAGTTCGATTCCCCAGTGCCCATATAAAGCCAGATGCACAAGAGGGCGCAGGTGTCTGGAGTTCATTTGCAGTGGCTGGAGGCCTAGTATGCCCATTCTCTCTCTCTCTCTCTCTCTCTCTCTCTCTCTCTCTCTCTCTCTCTC
>PVHP010015746.1:23211-36974 GCA_004024765.1 Zapus hudsonius | reverse complement strand
AGCCTGGACTATTTGAGACCTTGTCTCAAAAAGGAAAGAAAAACAACACATAACCACTTGTTGAAAAAGTTTTATTGTTGTATTCAAATATCCATGAAGTTATGACAGGTGACATTTGCGATTCTCCAGGTCCTAAGACAATGTGTGAATTTCTTTCCATGTATAGAAGCTTGGGAGAAGTCTAACAGTTCACAGTTACTGGAGACCTAGTAAAGTCAGTGACCAGGAAGAGAGTGGAGTAAGCATTCAACCACAGAGACTAAAAGGAAGGGCCCCAAACCCAGAAGAATTGGAGCTCTGGACAAATAAAGAAGGGAGGCCACATGAGAAAGTGTGGCCTAGGTTTTAGCTCCTGCACCACAAGTCTAAGAGGAAGATCCTCTTAGAAGCTGGATGCTTTGATGACTCTGAATACTCAATGACATCTATCCACTTCCTGGTCCCCAAAACCACTACATGTGTATCTTTGGCCAACTTATACCACAAATGTTCATTAAAGATTGGTTCACATTAATGTTATTCCTGACTGTATATTTCATCCCACAGTGTGGGCAGAACCAAGGTTTAAGCATAAGTTACCTTTTCTCTGATTATAGCAATGTACATGGAAGACCTCTGTAAATCATGATTAAACCAGAACATATGAAAAACCTGTACTTCTGAGAGCTAATGCCTACCTATGGAAGTTCCTGAACTTAAGAAAGGATCAAGCTTACCTTGTGGTTACAATTCCCTGTCATAATCATAGTTCTCCCTTTGCATAAAAGAATTCGCATGTGCAGGGCAATTCAAAATAAAGCTGCAGGCAGAATTCTTAAGAGGGTGGATTTCACTATCTTATTGTCTTGTAGTCCAATTCTGACTAGATGATTACTGTTGGACCACTTGGCCAAGTTGGTTAAGATCTCTAGACCTCAGTTCTCTCATAAGGAAAAGGAGGATGATCATAGTATGTCCTTCAGAAGGTCAGTGTTAGGCTTTGTACACTTTAACTGCAATTGCTGTTTCATAGCAAGTGTAACTAATTACCTGGTAATAGATCAGCAAAGAGACACGATAATAAGTAAAACAGTCCTGATGCCACGGGAGCTTCTGAGCTGGTAAAGGAGATGTAGTCAAAAGCAGAAGTGTACCAAAATGTGTCAAGCACAGTGGTGCCTTCACGCTCTGGCTGGGTGGAGTGTGGGGAGAGAGGGGAAGCTAATTTAACCTGGGAAACCTTCCTGAAAGAGAGAAAAGCTAAGCTACATCTTTCAGGATAAGTAGATGGCAAGGTTCTTATGGAATGTTTGCAATCTTTTAGTCAAGAATAAGAATATTTCACCTAAAATCTTAACAAAATCCTTCCTGGATGTCCAAATAAAATACTAACAATCAGTTAGAATTTTTTTTTAATTCCCTCATTTTCTATAATTGCTAACTATTGCTCAATAGTTCATGTGACTATATTTCAGTTGAGAAGTATTACCCAATTAATTGAAGAAGAGAAAAATATATCCTTTGAAGACAGGTGCTGAAGCTCATATCTAGGATTTTAGAAAGGAAGGAAGAGACTAAAGCAGTTAGCTTACAAGTGGGGGGAAAAATGAGATAATTGATTCAATGTGACCCATGACCCTGCCAGTGAACTGCAGCCTCCTAAGAGCAGGGACATTTCTTACCCTCTTCCTAGCCTGATTGTCTAATGCAGGACCTAATAAGAAGCATTTGATTGATACAAGTTCACCTGCTTTCATTCCACTTTGCACAACTGTTCACCAAGTTAACAAATATCCATTGGACTTTTATACTTTCAGGCTCTGCTCCGGAAGCTGCTGACAGAGTGGAGAGTAAAAATAAAGGGAATTTGCTTCCATAGAAGTTGTATTCTAATAAGGGAGACAAATAGAAAACACCTTCATCTACTAGCATGTGCAAGAGACTGGACTCAGGATATCCTTGAATAGAAGAACCTACATACATCCCCCATATACTTTATGTGATCGCTAGATCATTTCTAATACCTAATGCAATGAAAACTCTATGTCAATATGGTTATTGTGTTATATTGTATAGGGAATAATGATAAGGGGGAAGATCTTGTTATAGTTCACTAGGGTTACAATTGTTTTTAGTATTTTGCACCAGTGAGGGTTGGATATTGCACATGCAGAAACTAGGGATATATGCCTCAATGCATCTCACATATTGCTGGTCTCTTTCTCACCCATTAGAATATCCATTCCATGAAGACAAAGATCTGGTTTTTCTCTGATGGACCTGAGGAAAAAACTACCTGCTCCTGGCAGGTACTTCATAAGCGTTTGTTAAATTAATAAATTAACTTAATGATAAACATGCATAGATCACAAAACATACTCCTAAACTAAAGGTTTCTAAAGGAAGAGCTAAGTTGCAACACAGAATATTTCCAAATAATTTTCAATTATTAGTAGTATAAAACTTTTACAAGTAAGACTATGATCAGTGAGTTAAAAGTAAATTTATGAATTAATACTTAATTCTAATGGACATTGGCATGGCTCAATTGTTCACCTCCATTCATGCTAAAGTCCTACTCCTCAGTGACTCAAACTACAGCCATATTTGGGGACAAAGTTTTAAAGAGGCTAAATAGGTTAAAATAAAGTCATTATAGGATGGGCTCTAGTTCACTATGGTTAGAAATGGAGAAGTTTGAACAGACCAGTGTACACACAGATGAGAGTGAAGATCCAGGGTGGCCATTTGCAAGCCAGAAAAAGATGCATCAGAAAGAACAACCAGGTGTGCTACACCATGGCTTTGGATGCTTAGCCTCCTCCACTGTGGAGAAATAAATATCTTGTGTATACCACAGCGTAAACAGGCCATGCACATCTGTAACCCCATTCCTGCAGTGAGCAGAGACCAGAGAATGGCTGTGCCTCAAGAAAAACTACAGCCCCACAGTCAAAGTCCTCATCTCCAAGAAATATGCAGATGCGTGACAGAGGAAGCTACCCCTGACTCTGGTCTCCGTGTACCTGCCAGCACATCTGCACACACACGTGCATATGCCACATACACACACAGCACATGCTACAGATGCAAAAGAAAGTCAAGTTACGTTCTTAATAGAGTTGGCTCCATCATTGCCTTTCTCTCATCAGAAGGATAAGCAGGCAGAGCCGCCTACATCATCTTTGCGCTGTTTACTTGTGCTTGCATTAGGGTTCTTTCTTTACTCTGCCATTTCTCTGCAGGGTCTGTTCTCAAGATACTCGTCTATTTAGTGAGCTTTCAATCAGATAAAGCAAGATAATGCAATCTGTAAATCCACTGACTTGGCACCACTTCAAGGTCTGAAAGCAAACAAAACTGGGAATAGTGGCCCCCTCCCACCTCCACCTTGTGGTAGCCCATTTCCCTCCCAGGAAAACTTGCCCAGTGTTCAGGATACAAAAGAGTCTGACAGACAGGACAAGGAAAGGCGCCAATCCATTCCACAAGCCCCAGTAAACCTCATTTCCTTCTTACATTACTGGGCAAAAATAAATCATACTTGCTGTGGGTTTTTTTTGCCAGGCCCCAGGTGATTGTGTGTAGCCAACCTCTGGGTGTTTGAGCTCATCTTGGAATAAACAAAGAGAACAGCTGTTTCTTGAATTACTCTTCAGACAAAAGCGAGCTTCACCCCTGTTCTATTGTGTGAAGAATTATGCAGGCCATAGGTGACTTGCCACTCTTTGAAACAATTCTAGAACGTGAAGTGCCCTCTTTCAGATCCCTGACAACAGCATTCACTGTCTTGGGATTGTACCATCCTGAACTGCCTTGCAGTGTGGCTCCCTCCCAGAGACAACACTGTGAAATCACTCAACATTCTCTACAGGAAATCTAGTATTGAGGGTCACTTATTGGTCCTTGACCTAGCACATGAGTGTGCACGTGTGATATGAATATGTATGGTGGTACATGCATACTTAGCACATGAGTGTGCACGTGTGATGTGGTGAGTGTGTGGTATGTGGGCACCTAGCATGTGAGCGTGCAAGTGTGATATGGTGAGTATGTAGTACATGCACACCTAGCACATGAGCGTGCACGTGTGATATGATGAGTTGTGTGGTACATGCACACCTAGCATGTGAGTGTACATGTGTGATATGATGAGTGTGTGTGGTACATGCACACCTAGCATGTGAGCGTGTACATGTGCTATGATGAGTGTGTGGTACATGCACACCTAGCACCTGAGCGTGCACGTGTGATATGAATGAGTGTGTGGTACATGCACATCTGTGTGCATTATGGAGACGCAGGAGAACATCGAGCGCTGTCCTCTATCCTCATCCATGTATTTATTTCCTTGAGTTAGAGTCTCTCAACTCCAAGCTGTTATTTCAGTTGGTGAACCCCAATAATTCTCCAGCTTCAATGCCCCTGCACCCAAGACTGAGGGGACACCCAGTTTGTACGTGGTGCTAAGAAATAGAAGTCAGGCAGTCTCGGGCCCACATACTTCTGCAGCATGCACTCTTACCCACTGAGCCGTCTCTCTAGCCCCAAAGTCGTCATAATTTTTAATAAGTCCCTCATGGTATTTTGAGGTAGCTTTTTTTGTCTACTTCATTGTCAATGTCTAAAAGTCAAATTGCTAAGCAGCATAAACTGTCCCCAATGCTTCTGAAAAAAAAAAAAAGAAAGAAACTGAAATTTGCCACCTTTCTTATAAATCCATTATCTGAACAGCAAGAAAAGCTTGTTATATGTCTTTTCATCTGCAATTATTTTCCATTTATTTTTGAACCTATTATGAATCTTAAAAAGCTAATATAAAAAAATATAAAAAAAAGCTAATATATTTTTGTTGACACTTTAAAGATGAGAAAAAAAACTGAACTTTAGAAAGTTAAAACATGTTGAGTACAATAAGTCTTGGCCCCTTTAGGTTCAAGTCTTCACACTCTAAGTACAGGATTCTCCTATCACAGCATACAGTCTGAATACTGATCATCAGAAAGCATTTAATTTGGGGCTTTTCATATTGTTTACTTTTGTTAGTTTATCAGCTTTTCAAAGGTGCCATAATGGATATTTTGTTATTTGCAGACAAGCCTTAAAACTTGACCATATGTGGCAGCCTAGTGCATCTTATATTACATAAGCTGTCTCTTGAAATAGACAGGAAGTAGATTCTCTCCCACATCCTCTTTCACCTGCTGGTTTGTCCTCACAACCAACAAGAATTCTTTCACATTACTGTCATGTTCAGTTGGCCGATAATCTCCCCATGAAATAAACTTGTATTTGACAAAAAACAATGAGAACCAATGTAACTCATGAATTTCCTTCTGTTTCCTGAATCCCACAGAGGAGCAACCTTGAGGTCCAACTCCTAGGAAAGCAGGATGCTTCTGTCTGTGCAAACCCAGCTACAGTCCACCGTGTCTGCTGCATTGCTGAGCATCTGGGCATCTGGGCACTGCAGGTTTCCCATGTGTTTTTCAGGGAGGGAATTTCCTAGAACTACAGCTCTCTGCTGCTACCCCACACTGCCTGTGCTCCCAGGCTTAGTCTACAGTCCATCTGGCCTGTGAGACTGGAGAGAGAGAAGAGAGTGGTCATCTCCTGGAGTATTCATTCCATATGGCTGGCTTAGGGAAAGACTTTGCATTGTTAGTTCCTAACCTCAACACCCTGCCAATTCCAATATTTAAAGCAGTTAGGCACCACGATGTTTCCCAGAGGGAAAGAAAGAAACATTGTACTAAGAAATCTCTCGTTTTGTAAACTTCTAACCTTATTAAATATTTGGGAACAAAAACTGTTGACAGCTTAAAACATGTGGAGCACAATAAGCCAACATTAATTCTCAGCGCTTAGTCTTGGCTATCTAATGTAAATGATTTGATCATTACATTTTTGGAAAGCCTAGTAAAAACAACAAAGTTTTTAGTAATTTACCAAGGCCTGGAAAGAAAATATTATTTAAGCAATAGAAGCTAGTGTTGTCGACAAACCCATCCTCATCTATCCCTGGATGGTTCTAGCACATGAATTACAGTGATGGTTCCTTAATCGATATCAGTTTATTTCACTCTAATATGTATCATCTTATCTGACTCCTATAGAAAGTTGTAAGGGAGAGAGTATTATAAGTCCCTCCCTTTAAAAAAAAGCATTTTATTTATTTGCAAGCAGAGACAGATAGAAGAGAGACACAGAGAGAATGGCATGACAGGGCTTCTAACCACCTTAAATGAACTCCAGAAGCATGCACCACTTTGTGCATCTGGCTTTACATGGGAGCTGGGGAATCAAACCCTGGTCATTAGGCTTTGTAGGTAAGCGCCTTGACTGCTGAGCCATATCTCCAACCCCTGCATTTAAAAAAAAAATTTCTTTTAAAAAGAGGTTGAGAAGAATATTAAAATGGTTTGCTCACAGTTACAAGTTAAAAGCAAATCAAAAACTGGAAACTAATTAATCACCTCACTCCTATGGGGATATTCTACTTTACCTTCATCCTACCAAAGATAAAAGTGCTACATATATGTATGACTAGTACCCTTAGACCTGTAAAACCTCTACAGTCGGTTATTTCTGTGTGGGTAGTTAGTTCTGTTAGTGCTTTATTTGTTTTTGTTATTTCATATTAGAAGCCTTCAAAAAACATCTCTATTTTTTCCAATTCTATTAACACTCTTTTGAAACCCTAATGGCATCCAATGAAAAGTACTCATCTTAATTAGATACTAATTTGATTCTAAATCTAAGAGCATAGTCATAAGTGATTAATATGATGGTCCCATGAACACTGGGTGTTTCAGATGGTTAATGAACACTCAGCAAAACATGTCCGTCACGGCTAATTGAATTAAGCACCAATTTTGGAGTATAAATTCTCAGTAATCCTTTTTCCCTTTTAATTTTTATAGTTCTAGCTTTTAAACTTCTACTTTTAAATAGCCATTTTAGTTGTGCTTTCCTGATGCTCCCATTTCTACAGGAAAGCTTAAAGAAAATATAAAGCCACCTGAATATTTCCGACTTAGAAATTATAGCAATTTCGTTCCATCCTCAGCATTCAAATGTTGTTCCTTCCTGTGGAAGTTGGACGACTTTCCACTTACAGAAACCCAATGGCACACATTCTCCACCACCACGTGTGATCAATGACATTCCAGCAGTATCTAGGAGTGTTCAGTTAAGGTACTGCGCTTCCTGGGAATCAGTGGGGCTCACATGCAGTTTCTAAACATTGCTGGAGCTTGATGCTTACAATTTTTCCTCAGCCTCCTGAGCACAGAATACAAGTTAGACAGGACCTCGCCTCTATTTCATTTGGCAGCCAATGGCTCCTTTAAGAAACCGCCCTGTTTTCATTTCAAGATCTGTCGCTCCTACTCATTGTAAGATTGTCTTTATTTTCTGTAAATTCTTTCATGCAAATGTGCACCTGGATTTTCAAATGACTGCAACATTCAGAAAAGCCTATACAAAATGATCTCGAGCAAAATAAAGTTGGAACACAAAACAGATGCCTCGGAGACAATCATGGAACAAAATGAGCATCATATGGTGAAAAGATATTTTGTACTTAGAAATATTTAAAGAGGATTTTCTTGTTACTAATAGTGATGGTGGTGGTGGTGAGATAAAAATATCCAAATCAATGTTTAAATATAATCAAATAATGCAATACTTGGTGGTTCTTTATGGAAAGTGCTCCTTAAACTGCTCACTGAAAAGGTGCTTTCTTGGGTTTTAAGACATCTGTTTAGGGCTGGAGAGATGGCTCAGCGGTTAAGGCACTTGCCTCCAGTGCCTAAGGCCCCCAGTTCAATTCCCCAGTACCCACATAAGCCAGACCCACAAGGTGGTGGCTCTTGTGCTCTCTCTCTCTCTCTCTCTCTCTCTCTCTCTCTCTCTCTCTCTCTCTCTCTCTCTCTGCTTGAAAAATGAATAAATAAAATATTTTTTAAAAAAGACACCTGTTTAAATGTGCCTGCGTCCTTGCCTCAGTAAGCTGATTATTGTCACACAGAGAGAAGTATGTGATTTATGTTGCAGAAGGATAAGAAAAAATTATGATGAAACTCCATTAACACGGATTTTTTAATGTATTTCCATTCACATTCAAAGTACTAGCACAGGACACTTGCTGATGGAGTTAAGTATATCAGAGTATAGGCAATAGCTTCCCCTTCTTCAAAATACCAACTATGGGGTTTGGGAGAAGGCTCGGCTGTTAAAGGTGCTTGCTTACAAAGCCTGCTGGCCCAGGTTCAACTCCCCATACCCATGGAAAGCTAAACACAAAATGACAGTCTATAATCCCAACGTGCCTATAGCAATGAGGGAGCCAGGAGAATCCCAAAGTTCACAGGCCAGCTAGCCTGGCCTTCCCAGTGGCAAAACTTTGAGAGAAACCCTGTCAAAGAAGGTGGAAGGAGGGAACTGACACCCCAAGGAAGTTGACCTCTGACCTCCACATGGTATGTCATGGCAAGCACACACCTATACACACACAGACCCAAGTAATAAATCAATCAGTAAATAAATAGAAACTGTGTGTTCTAGACCTTGGGTATTTTTTTAAATTTATGTATATTTAATTTTACTTGTTTTTTGGGGGGGGGTTGGTTGGGCATTTGTTATTGTCATTGGGTTTTGCTTTCTGTTGTTCTGTGGTGGTAGTTAAGTTTGGGTTTTTTTTTTTTTTTGTTTTTTTTTTTTTTTTGGAGACAGAATCTCACTATGTAACTCTAGCTGGCCTGGAACTTTTGGCAGTCCTCCTGTCTCTGCTTCCTGTGTGCAGTGATCACAGGTGTGGACCACCTGGCCTCATTCGTTATTTTTCATCTTTATGAAGAGGATTGTTATCACAGTCGGGCTGCTGCAACACAACCCACACCTGGATTCCCAGGTCTCACAGGAGTGCAGGTTCAAGCAACACAACTTTCCAATAAAACTTTACCTGAAGAGTTTTAATTTTTTAAAAAGCCCATTATGCTTGACTTAAATAACAAGACATCAAAGAAGAATAGAGCAAAAATGGGATTTAGCACCACCTCTTTACATAATTCCAAAGAAAAGCTGATATAACTTAGCCTAAATACAATTACACATGCTCCCAACACTTAGGTTTCAAAGGATTCTACCAAAATTAGGTCAAATCAGTACCTATTTCCTCAAGCAGTGACGGAGATTTGGCACCTAGATTTCAGCCTGCAATGATGACATACAAAGGAAAGTTCTCTAAGAATAACAGCTGAACTCTGAAAGGTCTTTCTAGAAAAAAATGCTTGCACAGAGTTGAAAGAAACAGGCTTTTTGAAATTCTCTATTGCTCACTGGGGTCCAGCCATTTTGGTCTTCCATCTGTTCCTCACAGAGGCCCAACTGTCCCCAAACAAGTCACAAAGTCTGTTCTCTCTTCTTATGATGTGATTGTCTTCTCTGCTCCCTCAATCCAGCCATTTTTTGTTTCCTCAAAGATAGGTACATATCACCTTATCCAAAGCTCTTCCTATACTACCAACATAAGTGAGGTCTCCTGGTAGTCTCTGCCATGACACTTTTACTTAGAAGTCCTTGCCACTGTGAATACTAGAAATATATGTTTATATATAACATAATCTGTTGATACAGAATGGGGATGGGATGTCAACAACTATTAAGCAAACCACTATATTATGCACCACAAACAGACAAAAAGAGCGTATTAAGCAGTGATACTCTTTCTGAAACAGAAATTTTGGGTTCCTTGCCAATACACCAAAACAACCAATGCACCAACAAAATTTGGATTCTTGTCTTATGAATGTAAAGAATTAAAATCCATAGACCAGAGGGTAAGGTTCAGAGAGACTTTGTTAGATTTACTAGATTTAAAAAAGGAGTTAGAAAGGAAGGAAAACAAAATGGAAAGAGGCAGGACGGGGGAAGGGGTGGTAGGGCTTCTTCCCTGTCTCTAAAGGGCTGGCTGAGATGAGGGGAAACTCACCAGAACCTAGAGACTTCCCAGACAGAAGAGAGTTGTCCTCCCCTGATAAACGTATTTTATAACTTCATGGTGGTGAGCCTTATTTCCCCCTTAGGTGAGCCAGAGAGACTGCTGACTGGTCTGGGTTAGATCAGCTCAGGAAGTTCTGGGGTTTTAAGCTTGACCATCAGACTTAAACCTTCCAGGAATCCTCCTTCCCAGAGAGGGGCTCAGGTTCATGGTAAAAACATTCTAGGGAACTCCTTCAGGCAAAAGATAAGGAGAAGCTAGATTCTTCTCTGTCCTCCAGCAAGGTGGAGATTACAAGGGGAACCCAAGGACATTCCTACTGTTTGCTTTTGGGGGCCCCAGTCACCCTAACTGCCTCATTTCAATTTTAAGATCTATCCTGATACCAGATATAGTAAAATATTGGGGGGGATGTGAGCGTCAGAATAGAATATTGTATATGGATCTGTGCTTCTCAACAGAAGTAATGCCCCACTGGAAGGAAAACCAGATCTGCTTTGTTTCTTCAACAGACCTGGTGTTCAGTTTATTGAATCATCGATAAGAGGCAGGGCACACAACCATGTCCACATCTTGTGGCGAACTTACATGTTACATGGTGTGGTCTATTTCCCACCTATCCATCTTTTCTTGAATTCAGCAAAGTGACAACCTGCAATGATTTTAGCGAAACATAGAAAATAAAAAAGATCTCTGAAGCCACTTTCTCAACATGCAATTTCCTCTTACATTTGCCAATATTTACTAACTGCATAGAACAATTTACCCAATGAACTTTACAGTGTGATTATGGGGAAAAAAACTATAGAGATTGTGAGTTTTGACTCCAGGTAATTGCTGTAAATATATACTGTACCATCTATACAATGAAAAGATTAAATTAGCCCAATTTTTATGGTCCCTTTTAGCTGGTTGGTACAGAAGCTATTTTTTTTAATATATATTTATTGTCCATAATGAGTTACATTATTTAGTGGGCAAATAATGAGTTGTTATCCCTAATTCCCCAATTACCCCCCTCCCCATTCCCAATCAGCTGGATATCCTCCTCCATGGGCCGTCTGGATCAGTCCTTGTGACAGGGGACCATAGATAGCCTAGTACTCAGCCCAGTTCTCCTGGCCCAAGTGTGTTGTTACTGAGGGGTGCCATGCCTCTGGATCGTCTCCCCCACCACGGCTCTCACAATCTTTCCGCCCCCTCTTCCGCTCAGTTCCCTGAGTCGTGGTGGGTGAGTATTAAGGCTGCAGAAGCTAATTTTTGTGGAGTATGTGTATATCATTGATTCTATTGTCTGCAACCTAGTAAAAAAGAAAGACGATGAGAGTGAGAGATCACTTCCTCAGTCACTATCCACTATGCCTGCTTCTGGACACATTTTTTTCATTGGTAAAATGCATTTTCTTAGTAGTTTGGGTATGTTAAACCTGGAAAATAAATATGACTATAACCCTCCTGGACTTCTCCATGGGAAGCAAAAAGAAGAAATCCCTCTAACATGTAACATTATATATATAACATTTGCAAATTAAATGTGCTATAAATGAAAACCCAGTTCTCAATGAAATTCTAATTTCTAGCTGTGATTACCATGTAGGTATAAAAATATATGCTATTAGGAGATTAAGCCGGTAGTAATAACAGTAGAAGGTGTGTGTTTTGGCATTCTCAGCAATGATATATTAATTGCTTCATGGCAGTTACTACTCTCTCCCCTTCTTTTCCTTCTGGAAACTATGGCCTCCGCTGATCTGAGGTAGGAACAGAAGCAATGTCTTGCTAACACAATGGAGAACAGCACCAAGGAAGTTTCCTGGCAAAGATTCCAGATTATTGGACTGTTCAACTTTTGTTAATGTACGCATAGAAATTAAAGTTTTTCAGTATTCTTAACTGAAAGGAAGGAAGACAAGGATGGCAATTCAAGTGGCATTGCTCTATTGCTTTCCTGCTAGGTGTGAGACTGCACTTTGCCCTGTTAAATCAAAGCAAATAATGTTACAAAGTCATTTCCAGATTTATAGCTTAATCCAGAAGGGTGATGCTGAGAAGTCTCCAGAATTGGATCAAATTTTCAATTCAAATGAATAGAGCAACTACGTGTCACATGCCTCGGAGATCTCCAAATTTAACTTGAAGCCTGTTCCCTTCTTCCAGATGGCTCATGCAGGGGGGGGGGGCAGAATTAGCAAAGCAAACCCAGAAACACAGTTGCTCTGTATCCAATGATGTCTGTCTCCCAACCAGCATTTACTGAAGATGGTCTAACCAAGCAGAAATTATATAGGTATGTACTAGCTTTAAGTATGCAGAAGATTTTAATCCCTTAGGAATTTCCCTTCAGGAAGCCATTGAACCAGAAAAAAAAATTCTTATTCAAAAACATCAGGTAGGCAGATAACAGAAAGAAAAAAAAAAGTTCTACACCCAGAAAAAAAAATATCTAGAATTTCCTCCCTTTCCATCATGATAATATTTCTTTCTTCAGGAATGGTTTGTCACCCTCTATCAGGAAATTATCTTTGTGACATTACTGAGGGTAAATTACCTTCATTCTCCCTCAACATTCCTGGGAAACAATGTATTAGGGCAGATTGAAAAGACATAAAAGGAAAGAATGAAAGAAATAACAAGAAAAAAATAAGACATCACCTTCATTTTCTTGTCTCCTCAAATCTCAAAACTTTTTAATATCATTTTTTTATAAAAATGTTGACAAAAGCCTTAGATGGGAGGGACACACAGCGCAGAGTGCAAAGATAAGCTATTTAATGCTGACTTCACGATTTGCTCCCTAGACTCTCCCAATGTTGATTGACTCTATTGGGCTTTTCTCCTATATTCTTCTTAATATCTTTATTTTCTTATCTTTACCTCATTATCATATCCTCACAAGCCAAGAAATCAGAGCTTCCAATAATGGGAAGAAATTTTCCGGGGCTGGAGAGATGGCTCAGCGGTTAAGGCACTTGCCTCCAGTGCCTAAGGCCCCGGGTTCAATTCCCCAGGACCCACATATGCCAGACCCACAAAGTGGTGGCTCTGGTGCTCTCTTTCTCTCTCTCAATCTCTGTATCTCTGCTTGAAAAATGAATAAATAAAATATTTTTTAAAAAATTTTTAAAAAAGAAATTTTCCTCTAAAGGAACTAAATTTCACTTTGTTTCTTCACCAAGCGATGAAAAGAACATTGAGATTTCCTCTGTCACTCAGCCCTTACCCTTCTTTGCTTTACTTCAGCCCTGTCTCAGCCTGGCTTCAAACTCAAGATCCATCTGCCTCCGCCTGCAGAGTCCTGGGATTCCAGCCATGCGTCAAGTCACCCAGGCCTCTGCTTTCTAACCTCATACTCTATTAACATCAAACACCATGCTGCACAGATGTGACAAATGATAGGAAAAGATAGGAACAAAGGATAACAAGTGACATCACAAGTTAGGGAGACAGTTAAGGCGATAATATACTTGCCACAAAGAGTTTGAATCCAAGCAGGTATGACAGTCCACCCATAACCCCAGTTATGTTCAGTCATAGGTGTGGGCATTATGGTGGGTTCTAAGTTCCCAGCTCTTGAGAGGCAGAGATAGATGAATCCTTCACTGAGTTGATAAGCTCTGGGTCCAAGACATCTTGTCTTAATAAATAAGTGGAGAGAAATAAAGATCTGACATAACCTCTCACCTCCACATACACATATACCCACACAAATGCAAACATGCATATGTAACATACCCCCTAACACACAAACACGCACACACACACACACACACACACACACACA
>PVHP010015746.1:0-23111 GCA_004024765.1 Zapus hudsonius | reverse complement strand
TTGGTAAAGCTGAACATATACATAATCTATGACTGAGAATTCTACTCATTGGTTAGCAATCCACAGGAATGCACACCTGGGTACACCAAAAAACATAGGAGAATGCTCAGAGTTGCATTATTTATACTAGTCCAGAAACACTCTTAGACATAACCTGAAATTCTGTATTACCAGGTAACTTGGTCTCCTTTACTCCATTTTAGTTGACACATAAATTAGCCATCACAGTATATAAATGACACCCTCATTTAATAAAGCTATTAGCATGTTAATATGCTTTGTTCATTTCTGGGATGAATATTCCTAAAGTCTACCTAAATTATATATCTTACAATTTACCATCAGAATAATCTGACCAGTGTTGAATATAATACAAATTATTCGGAAAGATCAGAATTCACACTCCAACTTCTAGCAGTGTTTGGGGCTTAAAAGTAAAGACTATATATGATAATGAACTAACGGTTTTTAACTAGAGATCGGATGGAGAAAGTGGTCATTATAGCTCTTCTATATTTAATAAGTACTACAGGGACAATGACAATCACTGTTTGATTGCCTAATGACCTAAAGTAATTGACTGAAGCTTCCTGAATTATGGTTCCCTGAAATACGTGGAAAGGATAGTGGCTGAGAGAGAAGTTAGCACAGTGACACAGTGGTGATTACTGACGTCTTACATCTCAAGAGGATACCGTCTCCATCGTGCTGGGGCGGGCATGGCAGCAGGAACATGAAGCAGCTGGTCACCTTGCATCCACAGCCAAGAAGCAGAGAGTGATGAATGCTGAGGCTCAGCTCTCTGCCTCCATGTTACACAGTCCAGGACACCAGCCCATGGAATGGTGCTGCCCACATTTATGGCCCATCTTCTCATCTCAATTAGCCTAATCTAGAAATGTCCTTACAGACATGCCCAGAAATTTGTTTCCATCATGATTCTAAAACCTGTCATGTTGACCAGAGATTATATATACTGATATATACATGACCATCACAACCAACCACATTTAAGGAACTAAGCATGCAGCCAGGGATGGGCTCCCAGGGCCAGGTGCACAGCTATGGAGCTCTGAAAGAGGAGAGAAGGAAGCAGGGTTGGGTAGTAAGAGTCTCAGCCTACAAGGTAGCTTTATAAAAAGTTCAGTCACAGGTTTGGGCACTATGGTGGGTTCTAAGTAGGATTAGCTGAAGCTCTTAATTACTTATGCCCACCACAGCACTTCCTCTGGAAGAAGGAGCTACTAGCATTTTCCTATGGCCATCATAAGTATACAAATACATAAAAAAAGATAAAGGGACAGAATGCTTGGTGTTCTCCCAAAATTTAAACGTTGAAGCCTTAACCCCAATATGATGGGATTTACATGGAAGTCAGGACTCATGGGAGGTAATGAGAGTTATATGAGGCAGGAAGATGGCCCCCACGATGGGATTAGTGACCATACAAGAAGTGACAACTTGAGCTTGCTTTTACTCTGCCTTTCTCTGTCCACAATGCACAGAACTCATGTGAGCACACAGCCAGAAAGCAGCCACCCACAAACCAAGAAAAGAGTCCTCAGGTTTCAACCTGCCTTGACAGCACCTTGACCTTGGACTCTGAACCTCCAGAAGAGTGAGAAAACAAGTTTCTATTTGTGTAACCCACCCAGGCTACGGTATTGTGGTAAGTCAGCTGGTTCTGACACAAAATGATTTATAAATAGCTGCATCACTATTATTTCAAAGTTGATGTGGTGATTCCACCCAAGCAAACACTTATTAAAGCCTAACATCCTGATGCTTTCAGGTTATAAGAGACCAGGATCAGCCAGGCATGGTGGTGCATACCTTTAATCGCAGCACTCAGGAGGCAGAGGTAGGAGGATCGCCGTGAGTTCAAGGCCACCCTGAGACTACATAGTGAATTCCAGGTCAGCCTGGGCTAGAGTGAGACCCTACCTCGAAAAAGAGAGAGAGAGAGAGAGAGAGAGAGAGAGAGAGAGAGAGAGAGCAGGATCACATGCTGAGATGTACAGTGGCCAATGCATGTTGTCTATAACCGGAAGTATATCTCCTTCATATTAGACACTCACAGGTCACAGGACTGTGCCTTCCTGACACCTGGAATATTGGATCTGCAGCAACATGGAATTGTGCTGTTACAAATGTGGTTATTCTCTGTTGTGTCATAAGGCAAGATAACAGGAAGGGAATCTCAGACCTTGCTTTCTCTTCTGTTTCCATGGACACAGGTTTATGATTTTATGTGAAAATCAAAAATCTGTCACTCTCATTAAGTCTGTTCTTGGAGCTACTTTGCTAACAGCTTAGTCTAACACAATAAAATAATAAGAAAGCACAAAAAAAAAACAGGGAAATAAGACCCTTCTTAAGGATATGAGCGACAGGAAAGGAGCTATGGAATAAGCTGGTCACTGGAAGGTGGTGGAGATTGGATCAACTTTCAGCACGCGATAAGCATGTGGTCTGCTTTAAATCAGAAACGATGGAACTAATGTTCCTTTTAAACATGACACCTTCTAAGATGGCCTAGAGCCTCCTGACATCTCTTGTACAAATCCATGAATGTATTAACAGTTTCACAGATCTTACCTTCAAAACATTTAGCAGTCCATAAATATTCATACTTGTCTTCGGTGTAACTGATTAGGGTCTTTTCTACTATTTCACTGGTCCTGGGTGAATCCATGTCATATTGTTTCTTAAGACTGATTATGGTCTTACTGTGGGTGGAGGACATTTCCAGATGACAATTGAGGGGAGAAACCTGGAGAGAATGTTTTCAAATAATATTATATTCAAAAATATAACTCAAGGCAAGCCATATTAGGAAGAGTTATTACATTGTAAGTAATTTCTCATAGTTCTGGAGGATTTCCTTCACTAATGTATGTGACTAGCAAAATTAAAATGATTAATGTATCTACTAACCATGAATCTGAAACATTTTCTGTAGAGTCAGCAACTATTATGATATTTAACATTAATGTAAACATTATGAGCTCCTACATAGGTCAGACCCACCTAGGATAATTTCTTCTATTTTTTATTAGTGTATATTTTGCAAAATAATGAGGTTTCATTATGAAATTCTTATACATAGATGTCACATACTTGAACATATGAACCCCGCATTGCCCTTCCTTATCCCACCTCCTTCGCTCCCTGATCCTCATAGTTTCCTCCTAATTTCATGATTCAACATAGAACAGAAAACATGTGATACCTGTCTTTCTAAGTCTAGTTTATTTCTCTTAACATGATGATCTCTTTTCCTGAAAACAAAATTACTTCATTTTTTAAGGTAAAATAGTGCTGCATTGTGTATACATTCAATGTTTTTGTTATCTTCATCCATTAAAATTAACACTGGCTTATTCCATGACTTGGCGTATTACAAACAGTGCCACAATAAACATGGATATGCAGGTATCTCGGCTCTAAGCTAACTTTGATAAACTCTTATTTTTTAATAACTCAAAGCCAGCTAATGCAGGACCTTCAGTTTATTGGCAAAATGGTTTCATTTTTGCTTTATAATATGACCTAAACATGGGAATGAAATCCATTATCCTCACAACCTGCCCACAGGCAAAAGTCAGAGATTATATCTGATATATATACCAGGAGGTAGGCACCTTATTACCTAACCACAGATAAAAACTGCATCTTCACTTGACAGATAAATATAGATTTTTATTACAATATTAAAACAATGAGTGGATTGAACTATTATTCTAAACACACTGCCACAAGAGCACCGATATGCATTTTCTTAGCTAATTTAAGTGCCTCAATACATATAGACTTTAATTAAAGGCAGCCATGGTAACTAGAAATTTCATTACAGTCTTAGTACCAGTGGATTCTCCCCCACACATCCCCCTCAGGATCATTTCAGTCTTAAGAATGTCTGTATTCTCTATATATGTGCAGTATTGGGGTTGAAGGGTGAAGAGATACAATTTGCCTTTTTAAGTAAATGACTATTTAAAAGTAACCAGATATTTACCAAGTGCTTGGCAAAAGGACCAGTGCTGTTTGGATGGCTTTTATGTTTGTATGTAAGAATCATGTCACTATTTCTTATGCAGAGACATGAATGATCTTATTGCTCATATGAATGCATGTGTGTGCATGTATGCACATACATATACATCTTACAGACAATTAAGATAGGGCTGTTGGCTCAGCTTGAGTACAGAGAATTGACTGTTACTGTGAATTACCTCTCCACAAGGAATCTAACACATTTCCTCTAAAATAAAATTGGGTGATCTAGGCAACGAAATTTTCTGTTTCAAAGGCCAATCTATTTTATGACACCCCTTTATATATCATGTTGAAAAGTCATCAAGCATTACTTTGAGGACTTTCCTTGTGATTGATGCTGTTCTAGGCTCTGGAAAATATATGGATCCATATTTCGAAAGGATGAGGGTATAAGCAAGTGAATAAATAAATAGAAAAGATAATTTCAGAGAATGACCCACAATGCGGATAAAGCAAAATAATGATTTTGATGGCATTGAACTAGGGGCAGTAGAAGTAAGAGGAGGTTAATTAAAACTGTGGGATTCATTCACATTGTAACCCAAATGATTAAAAATGAGCACAACAGAGAAAAGCTTGGAAAGAGATATTCCACACTAAGGACAAAACAAGTACAAAAAAAAAGGAACAGAAGCAATTTGGGGGTGTTTAGGAATACAATGAAAGTCAAGTGATGCTGGGCTCAGGGAAGGAGTGAAGGAAAGAAAGGCCAGATCATTGAAATCACACTGCTTTCTCAGTCAAACAGTGATAGAATTGCTCTCTCAGTGTGATTGTTAAGTTCTGTTGTCAACTTGACCTACTAGTAATCCACAGTTGTCTTGAGTGTTGTATAGCAGATTTCCTCTGAATTGAAGAGAGAAAGGAGACTCGGGGGATTTAGGAAGTCATGTTAGCTAGAAACAACATCCCATCCTGGGAGGACAGTGCAGGAAGGAAATTCTAGAGACTGGGGAAGTCAACAAATCTGGGAAAAGGTTGCAAGACCCCACCCTAAGGCTACATAAAGTAGAAGAAAATCTTTCTCTCCTCCTGCCTGGCTGCTGGTGTGCTTATTATAACTTGGATGTGTATCCATCCTGCTCATCTATCCTTTTGTTGGCATTGGAATAAAGTTTCTTCAGCCTTCCAGCCTGGACTGAAGACCAGTGGCTCCCTAGGAAGCTGGGGACAGATGAGGTTACTGGACTGAAGTAGTTACTGGTTCCTTGACTTTCAGCCCTGCAGACTGCTATTGTAGGACTGCTATGAGCTAATCCAATAAATTCTCTTTTTATCACAATTCATTCTATCAGTTCTATTCCTCTAGAGAACCCTGACTAATACACTAGATATGATGATAGTCACTATAATGCTGCCCTGAGTTGCACTGCCTTAAAATTTGTCCTCTCTATATATTTAAACAGTATTTGACACAGCCTCAATTATACCCACTGATTATAACCAAAAAAAAATGCATTATTATTATTACCAAGGAAGCAATCAGTGAAGCATTTTTACTACTTAGTTTCTGTTTTTATTTTTAATGTTTCTGTCAATTAATAGATTATCTTTCTACTTGGTTTAAATCATGTCTATTGTTATCATCTAATAAAAATCTTAAAAGGGAGTTTCTATAGAAATTTTATAAACTTGTAATATTACCATCTATAATTTTAAAATATTCAAAGGAAACATAAAATCCTAACTTCTCCCTCCATCACTTTGCTGTTTCTCTTCCAATAATGTGCTATGGTTTGTTTTTTTAATCATACTGGGAGACCACTGAACCAATAGTGAGGGAAAGAAGTTTTTCTGAGACAATAAGAAATATACAAAAGTGAGTGAACAAAAAAAGAATCCTTTTTGTAACTATCAGACAAGAAGAGGGACAGGAAACGAGTCCTACAAGAAATAGGAAATGCTTTAAAGAAGACCCAGAACTGAGTGAAGGGTGGATTGAATTGGGACAGTAAAGACAAAAAAAATAGGGTAGATAAGGTGTGTTCATGCATTCAGTAACTAGACCAAAAGGTTCAACCAGAATTTAGAAGAACCAATAATGAATTGGTTTAGAATTCAAACAGCAAGCAATGGGGATGAAGTGTGGCTTTTCACAGGTGACAGACAGGCAAGGGGCACTCACAATTACCTTTAAGTCCATTTCCCAAGGCTGCAGGCATTCTCTGCATGTCTCCATCAGGTAGATGAGTAGAGTAGTTAGGAAAGTTTCAACTTGCTTCTACCATTTACTAAACAAAACTGACCCAGCCACTTCACTTAGAGAGAAAATAGGATAATAATAGAATTGCCTTTGAGGATATTTTTAAAAGTGAATGCAATTGTTCTAGTGTCACACTGAAGATAAATGCCATAATATTGAGCTAAAGTAATAATAAATACTAACATGTCTTTTATTTAGTATTAGTTTATACATAGTCATTCATATTTTTTTAAGTCTCTGCCGTCAAACACTTTATAATTTATTTGGGGTAGAAGGATGGGTGGAGTCACCATTAAAGTATATAGTGAACATTAGTTAATATTATAAGGAAATATTAAAATATATTTCTAAGAAAATAATAGAACAAAACAAAAAGGAGCTGGGTGTGGTAGCACATGCCTTAAATACCAGCACTTTGGAGTCAGAGGTAGGAGGATCACCATGAGTTTGAGGCCACTCTGAGATTACATAGAGAATTCTAAGTCAGCCTGGGCTATGTGAGACCCTTCCTCAAAAAAAATCATCATATTATATTTCTAAAACATCTACTCCACAAAATTGGAGAACCTGGAAGAAATGAATGAATTTCTGGACACCTACAACCTACCCAAACTAAACCCAGAGCAGATAAAACTCCTAAATAAACCTATCATATCCATTGAGATTGAAAATGTAATCAAAAGCCTCCCCATAAGGAAAAGTCCAGGACCTGATGGATTCTCAGCTGAATTCTACCAAACCTTCACCACAAAACTGAAACCACTCATTCTGAAGCTGTTTCATGTAATTGGAGAACAGGGAATGCTTCCAAACTCCTTCTATGAAGTTAGCATCACCCTAATACCAAAACAAAACAAAGATACAAGAAAGGAAACTATAGACCCATATCCCTAATGAACTTAGATGCAAAAATTCTGAACAAAATCCTCACAAACTGAAACCAACAACACATCAAAAATACTATCCACCTTAATCAGGTAGGCTTCATCCCAGGGATGTAGAGATAGTTCATCATACAAGAAGTAATTAACATAATCTACCATATTAAACTTAACCACAAAAACTACATAGTCATCTCAATCTATGCAGAAAAAGCCTTTGACAAAATCCAATACCACTTCATGATCAAAACACTTGAAAGACTTGAAATAGAGGACCTATACCTCAGCATAATTAAGACCATATACAAAACTACTAAAGCCCAAATTATACTCAATGGGGAAAGACTCATGTAGTCCCCACTAAATTTGGGAACAAGACAGTAGTGCCCACTCTCACCATTGCTCTTCAAAATAATCCTTGAAGTTCTAGCCAATGCAATAAGACAGGAGAAAGACATAAAAGGGATACAAATTGGAAAGGAAGAAGTGAAACTGTCCCTTTTTGCAGATGACATGATCCTTTGTATAACAGACCCAAAGGATAGTACCATTAAACTCCTGAAGATGATAAAGTCCTTCAGCAAAGTAGCAGGATACAAAATTAACACACAGAAACCAGTAGCCTTCCTGTATGCAAATGACATGCATACAGAAAAAGAAATCATCAAGACTTTCCCATTTTCAGTAGCCTAAAAAAAATCAAATACCTTAGAATAACACTAACCAAGGATGTGAAAGACTTGTATGATGAAAACTTAAAATGCTCAAGAAGGAAATTGAGGATGACACTAAAAGATGGATAGGTAGAATTAATATTGTGAAAATGACAATATTTGCAAAAGCAATATACAGATTCAATGCAATAGGAATAAAAATCCCTGCTTCATTCTTTGCAGACCTAGAAAAAAAATTCTCCAAATTAATTTGAATGGCAAAAGGCTTTGGATACCAAAACTATCCTTAGTAAAAGAAGCTCCTCAGGAGGTATCACCATACGTGATCTAAAGATATACTACAAAGCCATAGTAACAAAAACAGCATGGTACTGGCATAAAAATAGACACACTGACCAGTGGAACAGAATTGAAGACCTGGCTCTTAGCTCAAGTAACTATAGTTACTTGATCTTTGACAAAATTACCAACAATACTCACTGACAAAAAGATAGCATCTTCAACAAATGGTGCTGGACAAATTGGATAAATACATGTATAAAAAAATGAAACTAGACTCACTCCTCTTACCATGCCAAAAAAAAAAAAAAAAAAAACTTTAAATGCATCAAAGACATGAAACACTGAAAATCCTGGAAGAAAAAATAGAGTAAACTCTCCATTAGATAGGATTAGGGAAAAACTTCCTGAATATACCCTGGTAGCCCAGGAATTGATATATAGTCACTTAACCAATGGGATCTCATCAAACGAAAAAACTCCTTACAGACAAACATAGCTTACTCTGAGCCAATAGACCCCCATCAGACTGGGAAATAATTTTTGCCACAGGCAGAGGTCTAATATCTAGAATTTACAAAGAACTCATAAAATTAAGTAATAAAACCAAATAGCCCTCACAAAAATGCAGCAGAAAACTCAACAGGGAATTCACAGAGGAGGAGGAAACACAAATGGCCAATTCTCATTTAAGAAAGTGATCATCATCCTTGCTCATCAAAGAAATGCAAATCAAAACAACAATGAGATTCCACCTCACTCCAGTCAGAATGGCAATCATTAAAAAGTCTACCAACAATAGATGTCGGTGAGGGTTCAGAGAAAAAGGAACCTCATTCACTGCTGGTGGGATTGCAAACTTGTACAACCACTATGGAAAGTAGTGTGGAGGCTCCTGAACAGGATGGATATAGAGCTACCAGTGGACCCAGCTATCCCTCTACTGGGCATCTACCCTCAAGATTCCTCGCTTCAGGACAGAGACATCTGCTCAACCATGTTTTTAGCAGCTCAATTCATAATAACTAACAATTGGAATCAACCCAAATGTACACCACTGGATGAATGGATATCAAATTGTGGTACATATACACTGTGGAATTCTACTCATCAGTGAGGAAAAATGAAATTTACAGAAAAGTGGATGTACTTGGAACAGATCATACTTGGCAAACTCACACAGGAACAGGGAAACAAATGCTGTATTTTCTCCCTCATCTGCAGTTCCTAACCAGGTTAAGCTTGAATAGTAAGCAAACCTGACAGGTGAATTGAGAGACTGACAAAGAGGAGGGAAGAACTTGGGGGAGGCAAGGGGGGAAATGAGTGTGTGGGGGGAGATAGACACTAATCCAAATCAATAATGAATGGATACCATAAAATCCTTACTTTTGTACAGTAAGGTCTTGAGGAAGCTTGTGGTATCCTCTGGTAAGAAGGGCCCTGAAGAGGGTGGGAAGAAGCCTAACCCCTAACCCCACCCATGTTTCGAGAATGCAGAGGACACTGCTATGCGTCAGAAAACAGCAAGACAAGTGTTCATCTGTGCAATAGTAGCGCTAAACCTAGGTGGGTAATCAATGGCTTGCTGATTGGCTAAGAGATCTGCTTGGTGACAAGGAATCCTTTCCTGGAACTGGAAGCCAAGGCAAACTCTTGTGGAAACCAAGAACCCAGGCTCCAAAGGGAAACCCCCACTAACCAGGGGTCTACAGAGAGGTTACACCCATTAGAATCTCACCATATTAACACTGTGTGTCTCATTTAACCTATACTGATCTCACTGTCCTTTGGAGAGTCTATATGTATGTTTCAAAAGGCAGCGAGAACCATGGACAACCCAATTCCACCAACAGGACCTGGGATGATGGTTGACAGCCAGGCAGGAGATGAACCACTCCTAACTCATCATCTGGGGCCCAAATGAAACCTTTGAGGAAGTGGCAAGATGAGCAAGAGAGCTACCTCCACAGCAAGTCAGATAACCTATGAAAATGTAATGGAGACAGACACTGAGGATGCCCAACATTGTCCAAAGATTTCAACAGGAGGGCCTGCATCAGGTTGGGGACAGGGAGGAGAGAAATGGGGTACCATCACAAGACGTGCTTATACAATGTATCTAATTATTAACAATAAATAAGTTTTTAAAAATACCAAGTATCTTTTTTGAGAAAAGATATGACTTCGGTTTCTGAACGTTAGGAATATAATTATTTAACTTTTTAATATTGTAATATTTATTTACTTCCAAGCAGAAAGGAGATAGAGAAATGGATATATGAGGGCCTCTTACCCTCTCTGTGACTGAGATCACAGTGTCTGACCTCCAAATATATGCACTATATTGTGCATCTGGCTTTATGTGGGTACTAGGGAATAGAACCCAAGACATAAGGCCTTGCAAGCAAGTACTGTTAACTGCTAAGCCATCTCTCCAGCCCAATAATTTATTTTAATACACATTGTTGAATTATAAACTTACCAGTTGGGAGGTTAAAGAGTCCCTGGAATTCCTTTGAAATGGGGAGCTGTCTCAACTATATTGTCTTCATAACCATGAAAAAAAATTTTAACTTTGTAGCTTGTTTATTTATCAGATGGGAAGTACCTGGTGTGTAGTAGATGCTCCTTACAAAGTGGTTATTCCTAAAAGGTAACTAATTCCATTCATTTTCCCATTTCCAGTTATACACCACCATAAGCCCCTGTCCAGGCCACTGGTGGCTCAGCAAAAGCACTGCTAAAATATGACCGCATTGACCCAGATATTTTTAAACATTCAGTAGTGTCCAAGGTGGTAGAAAAGTGCATTGATTTTAGTATAAATATTCATGCTAAAAACTTTAACTTATTGTACTTTTATGCCGGGTGAGACACTTAATGGCTAGATTTCTTATCACAGAATGAAATTAATATTCTTTATTCATTAATCAATTAGTCATTCACTGAACAGCTCTTGATGAATTGTGTTCACTGTACTGAGTATGAAATTAGTTTATTCCCTATCCATTTCTTCCAGCCTCTTAGAGAAATGACATTTGGTTTTGCTTGTGGTTTCAAAGGAAGACCTAAAATTCTATTTGCCTGTGACTATAAATAGCACAGAAATAAGCTCAGGTCAAATAAATTCCCACTGATCAAATCCTAGCAGCTCCTCTGTGACATTTCAATCCTTCCCTGCTGTTTAGAGCTATTTGAGTTGAAGTATTTTAGGTTTGCTTATTTTAAAAGCCAAGACGAGACACTGGCTCATGTTTTGTCACAGTCTCGGGCAACATTGGAAGCTAAGGAGCAATTTTAACCAAAAGTCTCCAATTTAATAAATAATTTTAAGGCCTGCTAACCGCAACAAAGATGAAATAAAAAAGACATATAGTATCTCTTTTTCTGCACAGCAGTTTTTCAGATAATATTTGTCCATACAAAATGGAAAGATTCAAGAAATACTTCTGTTATAAAACTTTAATACCCTCTTACAAAGGAATTCTTCACTAGATTATAATAGCAAAAATATTTTTTCTTTTTTTCACCTTTCATATATATATATATATGTATATATATATATAATTCAAAATTAGATACATTGTATGGGCAAATATTGTATTGGTATCCCATTTCCCTCCTCCCTGTCCCCAACACACTAGGTAACCTTGTCAGTGGGGATTCTGGATCAACCTGTAGGTTGGGGGGTTTTGGTTAGCACAGTAGTCAGCCAGGTCCCCCCCTCTTTGTGTGTTGTTGCTGAGGGGGGTGCTATCTCTGGAGATTCTCCCCCACCATGGGTCTTACATTCTTTCCGCCCCTTCTTCTGCTCAGTTCCCTGAGTCATGGTGGGTGAATTTTAAATCTGCTTTATTGTTGAGATCTTTAGATACTCCGTACTTTTGCTTTAGAACATGCACAAATAAATTTTAAATAATTTAAATATATAACAAAAGATGGTATTTGCACAGAGCTAGTTTTTAAAATATTTCTATTTATTTGCAAGCAGAAAGAGGAGAGAGAGAGAGAGAGAGAGAGAGAGAGAGAGAGAGAGAGAGAATGTGCATGCCAGGGCCTCCAGTCATTGCAAATGAACTCCAGACATATGCACCACTTTCTGCATCTTACTTTAGGTGGGTGCTGGGGAATCAAACCTGGGTCATTGGGCTTTGTAGGCAGCGCCTTAACCACTGGGCCATCTCTCCAGCCCCAGAACTATTTTTTTTTAACTTTCTATCCTGTTTCTTCATCTATCAGATGGAAAAGTACATGGCATATAGTATACGCATTATACAAAATGTTTATTGCTATTTTGCTTAAAATACTATGTAGTATTGAAAATATAGTGCATAAATATTTGATGACAAGGAAAATTCGATAAGATTAATTATTAACAAAAATATCAGATTACAAAGTAATATATAGAGGACATTCAAACACACATTTTGACCTTGTTATTTTTGTTTCTCAGGAAATTATGACCCTACGGATATTTACAATATAACTGTCTTATCAGAATTAGGTTAGTTTTTCTTTTCCAGTTTTTTATCTTTATTTTTATTTAATTTTTTTAAATACTGGGGATTGAATTTAGAACCTCACATATGCCAGACAAATACTCAACCACTAAACTACTTTCCCAGTCTTTTCAAAATTCTTAACTGAAATGATTTTGTTATGCTAGTTATTCTCAATTTACTTTGTATTACCATAATACTAAAAAGAGCAATAAAATAGTGCTAAAAGTTCATTCACCAGCATGCTGTATTATATTAACTCTCATTAATTTCATTCTGTCCTTGTGAGATTTCTTTTGTGTTCATTATTTTTACCAAGCTTAATATTCTTAGATAACATTTTTAATCTATATATTATAAAGCAGACCATATTTTTCAATTAATTTTTAGGAAGCAATTCTCTCAACAACCCAGGGAGGTCATTAATAATATCTGCTATCTATGAAGAAATGGAGATACGGAGAACTCAATAACTTGTCCAAGGCCATGTGCCTTGTGAGGTAGAATATTAAAATCATAATCTGATTCATATTCTACTTGCAAGAAAGAATGTTTTAATAAAATTACGGGAAAGCATCTTCAGATGTTACAAAATCATATTGAATCTTCTCAAAAGCTCATCCCAAGACATTTCCATAGAGTAGTGGTAATTCATTCTCCACGCTCTAGTCATAGAAGGTCATGAAAATTTGGCTAAGTGATTCAAAATGTTTCAGGAATCATTGAATCCTGGTAAAAATTCATTTGGATATGAGTAATTTATGGCAATAATGTTTGCCCAATGAAGCCTTTTGCTATGACCCACTCGTGTTAGTCACTTGGATACTGTAACCAAATACCTGAGATCAACTCTAACAGAAGACAGCCTTATTCTGGATCACAGTTTTGACTCTATTGCTTTAGGCCTATGGAGAAGCAGTACATCATGGCGGCCATGCACAGTGAACAAATCAGGTTCACTAGAAGAAAGAGAATGAGGGAGAAGAATGGCCTGGAGTCCCAAATCATTCCTCAAACAACACCCACAATGAACTAACTTCTTTCCATGAGGCCCTCCGCTTGAAAAGGCTTAAATACCTCCTGGTAATGCCATGTGCTGGCACCAAGCCTTGAATCCGTGGACGTTTGGGGGATACTTAAGATCCAAACTGTAGCACCAGTGATTAAAAACAAAAAAAAAGAATCTCTCACAAAGTGTAATTTTCCAAAAGTACACTTTTGCCAAGTGTCGCAGGGGAAATTAGAGTGTATTGTAACTAGGTTGCAAAATAATAAGAAGTGCTCGGCAAAATAGATTTTACCTGGATTTGGAAGAATCTCTAGTATTTCATTATTTAATATTCAGCAAATACTTCTTGAGTGCTTTACTTTCTTTTTGAAGAATATTGCAGTTGTATTAATTCATTCAAAATCCAACAGCTGGGGAGATTGCTCAGTGGTTAAAGATGCTTGCTTGAAAAGCCTGAGGGCCTGGGTTTGATTCCCCAGATCCCATGTAAAACCAGGTGCACAGAGACGTGTATGTGCCTGGAGTTCTTCTGCAGTGGCCAGAGGCCCTAGCATACCCACTCATTCTCAATCTCTCTTATAAATAAAGAATTTTTTAAAACTTCAACAGCTCTTTTTGGACTACATACTAATAACACTGTCTTCAGTGTTGCTGATTCAGAGGTAAACGGGCCACAAAGGATTCTATTCACAAGCTTATATTGTACTGAAGAGAGGAAGACGATAACTAAGAAAAGTACTGGGTAGTGATAAGGGTATACAAAGATAGTATGGTCTAGCAGTTGGTCGGGGAAGGCATCTCTGAAATGACTTTTTATTTTACTTTTTTTTTCCTGGAGATTGAAATGAGGGCCTCTTCATATGGTAGGCAGGTACTTTACCACTAAGCTATATCCCTGTCTTCTTTTTATTTTTTATTTTAAGAAAGGGACTAAGTTTTCTAGGTTGGCCTTGAACATACCAATAGCTCAGGCAGGCCTTGAACTTGAACTGCTTGTATCAGCTCCAGAGCAGCTGGGATTACAGGCCTGTGCCTCCAGGCTCAAACAGAAGTGCTATTTAACCTGAGACATGAGTACCACACAAAGGGCTCTGTCTGAAGATGAGAGAGGAAGAACATTCCAGACAGCAAGAATGGAGAGTGGAAAGATGTCCAACTGTGCTTAATCACAGAACAGACAGATGTTCCGTGTGACTATAGCATTCTGGTGAAAAGAGAAGAATAAAGAGAAATGAAGCTGGAATCATCACCCTTAGTACAACGATGAAATAGATTTAGTGAGAAATGGATAAGCAAATAATACTTCCACAGGATAAGTGTTATGATCTAGACAAATAAGGAAAATTTGTTTGGGGAACAGAGAGGCACCTGACCTAGACTAGGAAAAGCAATATTGACTGAGCACTAAAGGATGAGGAGAAATGTCTTAAATAATAAATAATTAATTGTAACCAGAGTTTATGGTCTGAGCCAAGATCACAGTGAGATATGAGCCTGTATACATAGGTAATAAATCAATATGCTTAAAAAATGTATTCTTTAGCTCAGTAGATCAAAGAAACCAAATAAATACAGACACGTTGGAGAGTGGCCTCAAGAACTAAATGCTGTAGACAGTGAGACCCTCTGCCTAATGTCTCCTTCCCCAAGCCCCAGAGGGAAGTTTTGGGCTGAAGAGGTGGCTCAGCAGTTAAGGCAGTTGCCTCCAGAACCTAAGGGACTGGGTTCAATTCCCCAATACCCACATAAGCCAGATGCACACACTGGCACATGCATCTGGAGTTTGTTGGTAGTGGCTAGAGGCCCTGGCTTGCTCATTCTCTCTCTCTCTCTCTCTCTCTCTCTCTCTCTCTCTCTCTCTCTCTGTGTGTGTGTGTGTCTGCTTACAAACAAATTAAATATTTAAAAAAAAAAGAAGCTTTGCAAAGCTCAGCCACAGGATTCAGTCCTCATCTGGAAATGTATTCATCTGCTGACTATCATCAAATGAAAGTCAAGGAAGCTCCACTGCAGGGACCTGTTCAGAAAACACTCCAATGCCTCTTCTGCAGTGTCTATCCTGAGGAAGGAATATGGATCACTGCCTTGTGGAATGCAGAAGTGGCCAGATGATTCACTTTGACCAATGAAATGTGGACAGAATTTATACACATCATCTCCACCCAGATTTCAGTGCCAGCAAGTGGTTCACCATGTTTCTCTTCCTTCTGCTACAGTGAATGAGTGTTCCAGAAGAGCTGCTCCCTTGGACGGCAGGGCGGGAGACGCAGATGTGGTGTAAAGGATGTGTCAGAATATAAGTAACTGAGATTTGGTGGGCATTTGTCCCTGTCACATAGACAAAACTAGCCTATCCTGAATGATATATCCATGAACCCAGACATCCACAGGAGAAGGGGTGAAGCCAGAGATGCTGGGGTCACACATCATATACCCAGGACTCTTTGTCGGGTGAATACCCCACTCGGGATTCCCCCACTCAGGACGTTCCCCCACAGATTTCACACCAGCACTGCGAAAATAAAGCAGTTTGAATTTTACATGTTCGCTCTCCTTGCTCGTGACCAAACAAGACAGTACTAATGACTAACTACTCCAACTAAAAAGAAAGAAATCGTGACATGGGATGTAGGCAGCCTGTCTCTGCTCCGTTTTCGCAGCCCGTAGCTATAAATAATACCACTAGGAAAGCACACATTGCCTTAGATGGAAGGCATAAAGAAAAGTAATTTCTCTGATAGTTCAGCAACACATTCAGATCTCATGTCTCAAGGTAAAAATAGGCCTAACAAATGAATTAAATTTGGAAGCCGAGCCGAGGTGAAGAACGCTGGCATTCAGCCTTATGCCGTAGGAGGAAGAGACATATAAGGTGCTGTGTTCCCTCTGCTGAGGAGCATGGCACGCCTTTAATCCCAGCACTTGGGAGGCAGAGGTAGGAGGATCGCTGCAAGCTCATGGCCAGCCTGAGACTACATAGTGAATTCCATGTCAGCCTGGGCTAGAATGAGACCCTACCTCGGAGGTGGGGTGGGGGGAACCCTGAGGAATAAAAGTGATCACCAAGAATCTAAAATTTAAAATAGCATGACTATGAAATCAGTAATCAAAGGGAACTCTAAAAATTGTGCAGACCAACAAAGGAAAAATAGCAAATCTCAGTACCTAGGATGTTCTTCTGGTTACTTTTAACAACAGAGATGAGAGATCCAAACAGAAGAAATAGCAAAGAATGTTTAAAATATATAGAAACTTCTGGACTAGGGAGATAGCTCAGCCAGTGAAGTGTTTGCCTTGCAAGACTGAGAATCTAGTTTGATACCCACAACCCAGAATGCCAGTGTGGTGCTGGTGATGCCAGAGCTGGAGAGGTAGAAACAGGTAAATTAGTGGATCTTTCTGGCTGGCCAGCTTAGCCTAACTAGAGAGTTTTGGGGCCCATGAGAAACACTGCCTCAAAAAAAAAAAAAAGGAGGTGTTGGAGAGATAGCTCAGTGGTTAAGGTACCTGCCTGCAAAGCCTAATGACACAGGTTCAATTCCTCAATTACCAGGTAAAGCCAGATGCACAGATTGGCTAAGTTTCACTGAAACTCACTCATTTCTTTCATGAAATTTCCAGTACTCTTTTAAATAGGTCTGGTGCAGGAGCAAAGTAAATATAAGGAGATACTATGATTTCCAAAAGACAAAAAAAAATTAAAAACCTTCAACTTTCTTAATGTTACCATCTTAGGCAAATACATCTCTCTATCCTATACTACACCAGAGGGGAAAAATGTCCCGAATGTCTTCTGATTTTGAAATGTATAATATATGTTATTTGAATATGGTAGCACATGCCTGTAATGAAGTACTCACAAGGCTGAAGCAGGAGGATTGATTATGTTTGAGGCCATTCTGGGGTACATAGCAAGATTCTTTAAAACTATATTTTATACCCTATTTAGATCATCAAAGTAGAAGTAGTTTGTGTTTAGCATTAGCTTTTAAGATCCTTAGAGATGAGTCTTACTCCTTGAGCACTCTTGGGGCCTGCCCAGTATAGAGCGTAACACCCAATAGGTGTTTGATATTCAGTTTTAAACTCAATATGGTGAGTTTTCTATCCTTCTTGTTTTAAGTGACCTCGTACCAATAAACTGCACACCATCTCAATGGCAATTAATGTAACTTTTGTGCAAGAGGAACATCAATAGACAACAGCAACTCACCCTTAACTCTATTTCTAAATCTGCTGCTCTGAAATGTTCCCTAAACTGCACTCCTAGCATCATGAGCAGAAGAAAACTGTTCAATGAAATGACTCCAGCGAGAGGCTGGAGAACTGCAGGGAGATGCCAAGAGTCCTGAGGCCATGGTGATATATGTGCCCAGAGCTCGGTTCCTAGAGTCCAGCCCCTGAACACAGGTGAGGCCTTTCCAAGACGTACAAATGGCTCAGGCACAAACCCAGATGACTCTCAGTCATGATAACAAGAAAGCAGAGGGTGCTATGCTCACCATAGATGTAGCCTGAAACAACTGGACCCTGGATGTCTGGGCAATTCTTGCCATCAGTCCTGCAAGCATGGAAGAACTGAGTACCTGACATCCCATACAGTGCACAATGATTGAGCAAATCCTCCTCCGTGAGAGTGCAAGAACTTCATGATGAACTTGTGAATAGCTCTGTTCTGTTCTGATGCTTTAAAGCCAGATAGAATGTGGGGGGAGGCATGGTTTTAATATCATAAAGTGAAATGTCAGTGGAAAGGAGCTTCATATCTTATTTTTCATGTTTTCTACATTTGTTGGCAAAGATTCCAACAGAATGGAAATACCAATTCCAGCAATGCCATTCCCTGGCTGTGAAGTAGTTGAACAGGACCTAAATAAAGAAGAAATGAAACAGATTGGACTGACAATAGTGTTTGGTTTTTTTTTTTTTTTAGAATAAGCTAGTAGGTTTTTTTAATCTGGAATTTGGTGACTTTAGGATCATTTATACATAAACACCCAACAAAACTATAAATTTCAAACTCAAATTCTGAGCTGATTCAACAAATACTAATGATGTTTATTGGGTGTCAAGTACGGGGATGGACATCAAGACAGCATGATGGGTATTCTTTCAAGTGTATAGAATTCATTCATTGTTATATCAATTCATCTTCCATTGATTCCACAATCAAGATACTACTTGCTATCCCAGGAAATTCGTTCTTCATGAGAGAAGAAAATGTTCAGGCTAAAAATCATCTTGAGATAAAGATACAACTAACCCTCTCAGTATGATTGTATAGGCATTTACAGTAATGTCATGATCAGCCATGGTTGATAATTTAACTGTATGCAAGATCAAATTCTGAATAGTCATGAAACTAACAGGAAAGAGCAGAAAGCCAGTTCACTATAGATTCTGGGCATGGATGTATTCATGCATCCTTTTACCTATAAATTCATTTGTTCAACATAGTGATCTCTGTTATGAGTGTATCCCATTCTGGGCACTAGAATACTATAGTGAGTAAAACACAATCTCCCTGCCTATGTATGTGCAGAATATAAACAATCAAACAAATGACAAAATACATTTCAGTAAGACTGAGTACAAGGAAGATAAATAGGATATGTAATAGAAACAAATTATTTCATGTGGTGAACATAGCAGGCCAGCTAACACACATGAATCCTAAGGCTACATTTAAGTTACAATTTAATTAACAAAATACTAAAAATATTACTCAAGTAAAGAAGTCAAAGAAAGAAAAAGCAGATCAAATGTGTCTCAACTCAGCTGCCCAGGACTCCTTAACGCCCTCAAAGACACAAAGCAAAAGATACTAGAGATACTGTACATGGAATTTTTTGCAAATAAAAATTCAGGATGGGGCTGGAGAGAAGGCACTTTCCTCCAGTGCCTAAGGCCCCAAGTTCAATTCCCCAGTACCCACATAAGCCAGACCCACAAGGTGGTGGCCCTGGTGTGCGCTCTCTCTCTCTCTCTCTCTCTCTCTCTCTCTCTCTGTATCTCTCTGCTTAATAAAGGAAAAAAAGTTTAAAAAAAGAAAAATTCAGGGTGTTGTCATAAAAGAATACTGAGCCTTTAAGATAGAAAATAGGATAATGCACTAAGACAATAGCCTTACATACCAACTGTAAGATTTTCCAAGTTACTTTCTTTTCTCCTTTAGCAGATCAAGAACCGAGTCTTAGAATGGTGTGGAAGGGGTGCCTTTCCTATCACAATGATTTGTCATCTCTATGGTAGACAAAGGGTGTGCCATAAAGGAGGTAAAAGAGCACCTTTCTTTTTCTGGAAACAAAATAGAAGGAGAAAGAGAAAAGAAAAAAAAAACAGGGCTGGAGTAATGGCTCAGCAGTTAAGGTGCTTGCCTGCAAAGCCTAATGACCTGGGTTGGATTCCCCAGTACCCACGTAAAGGCAGACACACAAAGTGACACATGTGTCTGGAGTTCATTTGCAGTGGCTAGTGGCCCTGGTGCATCCATTCTCTTTCTCTCACTTTCTCTTTAGCTCTCCCCCTTTCTCTCTTTCTTCTCTCTCTTTCTCTCTGCTTACAAATACAATTTAAAAAATAAATAAAATATTTTAAAAGACAAATAAACAGTGTGCCTCCAATTTTTCCCCATCTTGGCCTTTCATCATGTAAGGAAGAATTAAGTTACTGGATGAAGGACCCATGAAATCAACTACCCCAATCTAGATGATCTGAAAGCAAACCCTGAGAAGAACATAATCAGAGGCATTCTGAGTAACCTTAGCAGTACTACTGGGTAGGCAAAGAAGGGTTCTGAAGCTACTCACATCTCTCCATTGCCTGGATGCAGAGTGAGACGAAGTAAGCCTAATGTGGAACCACCAGAGCTAAGCACAGGAATTCTACCCAGGAAGCTGGGAAACCACCTACAATTCTAAGCTTCTTTCTTTATGAGAAGCTAAGTATAAGCTGAAGAATTGTGTAAATTGTTAAATTGGTCTAATATTAAGACATACTAGAATTGTCTTTACATTTTTCCCCACAAAGCAGCAGGTAGATGTGTCTGCAAGAGAAAACCTAGAGGCTAAAAACAGTACCTGCATTTCTTTGGACATCTAATGGTCCTGTGACATAAGCCAGAAGGTTTGTCCAACCTCTCACTCTGATGTCCCGTAGGGCTGACATTATAGGGTTGGAGAAACAGCAGCTGCCAGAACAAGTCCAAACTATGCAGAACTGGCATAATTCTTTGCAGAGCAGTCAATCATTCTCCTCAGAATTAAATTAAGAAGTTCCTTCCAAATCTAGAAGGCAGTAACTACTTTCAGAGACAAGTTGTTTAATGGATGCTGGTTTTTCCCTTTAGATATCAGAAAGTCGGAGGGTTACCAATATGATGCACATCATGAAAGAAATAGGCCCTTCTGGAAGTATACCAGATTCAGACAGGCTTGCTCATGAGATAAGTAGATAGAAGTAATTAAAGCTCCTATAACAAGTATCCATTTTTATAAATTTGGACCTCAAATTCTTGTAGTTTCTTAGATCATAAATTTGAGAATAAGAAATCTTTTCTCAATTTGATATTAAGAAATATCAAACCCTGGTTTGTTTTGGAGAATTTTAAACATAATCATGAATAGGGTTAGTGACATAAGTATGATTTCATAAATCTCAATTATGAAATTAAGTGTTTTTTAAATATTCTTTAGCAAACTATAATGAATTATTTTTAACTAAAAGATTTTCTAATGAAAAAGACAGAAAAGGATTTGTTGAAATGGTATAAAAATGTTTATCTCCATGTATTTTTTTAGGGCTGGGTGAAATATGTCACCCCTAAAATAATTGCTCATTAGCTTGCTGACAAGAAATTCAAACAGGTAGAACAGTCAAAATTCCTGTTTTTGCTAAGTTAAAAAAAAATAATTTTTTAAATCTGTTTTCATTGTTCCGCTGAGAGCATCTTTTTTCCAACCAGGATGAATGTACTATTTATTATGTTGCAATCTCTTATGTGAAATCATATGTCTACATCTCGTTCTGAAAATTAATCAGAGAAAGAATGCCATTTATACTTTAAAACTAAGCGTTTCCTGCTAGATATCCAGTAAATGTGTAAGAACACACGGAGAGCTGGGACGTGTGAGTTGAGGTTAAGTCAGTCTCTTGAAAGAGCTCCAACTTAATTTTTAAAATGCCCTCTCATCCAGCAAAACTTTCCATCCTCATTAAACCTTCTAACCTCCAGTAACCCTGCGGACTTGGAGGTGAGGAGGTAAATGATCACTTGTACTTTCCCAGAAGAGCCCCATGCTCCCACTTCCCTATAGTAATGTTTTAACATTGAGCTCAGTCTTGCTCACAAATCACAAGCCTATAACCATGGCCTCAAGGGGGACACCAGGAAACAAGGGTGTATTATTGCTGTATCATTCTCCCTCCGTATTTCTAATTTACTTCTTTCATGCAGGGTCTTTGCAAAAGGCCTCGTCTATTCTTAAATTCCAGGAACACTGAAGTTAAGAAACACTTTGTTGTGTCGCAGACAGCTTCAGATCTGGCATTCACTGAGAAGGGGAAATCAAATGAGGCCATCCATTAACAGGTCACTTGGAGTCGTTATGAACTCCCTGTCTTTTCCAATGATGGATGGGCCTCAGCCCTTTCTGGGACCTGGGCCTCTCGGGCTGCAGGCTGTTTGCATTCAGTCAACACTTGCACTTTACAGGGCCAGTGGAGCCAAGGATTACAAGACTTTTGAACTCCAGACTGCCTTCTGTCTGGCTACACCTTCTGTTTCTGGAGCCGAAATCTTTTTTAACAACTCTACAAAAAAAAAAAGGAAAAAAGAAAAAGCAATTAGGGCAAAGTCTGTTAATCCTCTCCTTTTTACCTAGAGGTAATTACTCATTCAGAACCAACCAGCTGGTTAGTGAAATGGCCAAGACCAAAGCTTGGAGCTTTTAAGAGGAAGAGCCAAATGTATGTGAAGAGAATGATCAGAGTTGACACAGGTCCCTTAAATGGGAAGCTAGACATAATGCTGGGTTTGAGTCTCAAGGAAAAGAATATACAAATTAAAAATGAATAAAAAGCAAGGAAGGCATTTTTTTTCTTTATTGTTCATAATGATTTACATTGTTTAGTGGGCCAACCATGAGTTGTTATCCCCAATTCCCCCGTTGCCTTCCCCATCCCCAGTCAGCTGGATATCCTCCTCCGTGGGCCTTCTGGATCAGTCTTTGTGGTAGGGGACCATGGATAGGTCATTCTTCATCCGGGCTCTCATGACCCAAGTGTGTTGTTACTGAGGGTTGCCAGGTCTCTGGTATTCTCCCCCACCACGGCTCTCACAATCTTTCCGCCCCCTCTTCTGCTCAGTTCCCTGAGTCGTGGTGGGTGAGTATTGAGGCTGCTATGGTGTTGTTTGCTTAGGGGTTTTTGTGTTGAGATTCGTTGGTTTCTGTCACACTGGCTTATCTTTTGTTGATTGAATGGCTATGGCTGTGGGTCCCTTGT
>PVHP010015745.1:0-36959 GCA_004024765.1 Zapus hudsonius | reverse complement strand
TCCTTTCCTTTCCTTTCCTTTCCTTTCCTTTCCTTTCCTTTCCTTTCCTTTCCTTTCCTTTCCTTTTCTTTCCTCCCCTTCCCTTCCTTCCTTCTTTCCTTCCTTCCTTTCCTTTCCTTTCTTCCTTCCTTCCCTCCTTCCTTCTGTTCTTTCCTTTCTTTCTTTTCTCCTTCCTTTCTTCCTTCCTTCCTCCCTCCTTCCTTTCTTTCTCTTTTTTTTTTGTTTTCCTTACACATTTTTGTGATCAAGATGGAAATTGTTCTGTCAGTTAATGTTGGTTCCATTCTTCAAACTCTTCTTATTTGTTTTATAAGGAGGGTGTTTGTCACATAGTTCAGCCATGTACTCCAGATAAGGGCTTAGTGAAAAAGAAATAAATGTTCTTTAGCTATGAAAGAAAATAAATGAGAGGAAAACATGAAAAAATGGAAGTCAAATGTCAGAAGTGTGGCCAACAGGATAGCATGAGAAAACTCACACAGCCTTGTAGGAATGTTCTCTTAAAAAAATCAGTGTGAAGAATCTGTTCATTGAGAATTTTCATGTTATGGTAAATAAGATTACTTTTTCCTGAAACAACTCTTAGCAATAAATGATTTTATGAACTTGTTTCATCGAAGCAGTAAAAGCAAATAAAGTAGTTAAAACATGCAGGGCTCGTCCTAACTGCCAGGCACGATTCAGTCACTGAATCTTTAAAATAACCCTAGGAGATGTGTGCCAGGCAGAGTTGCAGTTCCTTAACAATGTGCACATTCTAATCTCGGGAAGCTAGACTCTTTCAAGCAAAGGAGGAGCTAGGAGTTTAGGTGGAGCTAAGGTTCCTAACCTACTAGAGCCTGGGTTATCCTGGTGATGGTCACAGGGAGACAGGAGAGGCAGGGAACCATAGCTCTTGGAAGTTGTTTTGCTGCTGGCTTTGCAGATGGGTTAGGGGACACAAAACAGGGAATGTGGATGGCCCATAGGAGCTGGAAAGACTAGAAAACTAGACACTTTTCTAGAGTCTCCAGGAAGCAAGGCAGCTCAGGGAGATCCATCTCAGGTTTCTGCTCTAGAAATATGAGCCAATAAATGTGTGTTGTTTTAACTGTAAGACAATCCAAGTGTTGTTGGAAATGACTTTGTGGCATTCTGTCCCAGCAGCAATAGGACACTGATAGGAACATACCCCAAAGATTTCACCTCTTCCTTCCAGCCCCTACCTTTTACAAGTCTCCACCTCCCTCCGCATAATGTCATAAACTGGGCACTATGTCTGCAATACAGTGCCTTAGGAGGGCATTTCAGACCCAAACTGTAGCATGAATTTCAACAGTTGAAGCTTCTGTCCCTACCTAAGCAGATCAGCCTCATGAAGATAAGATCTAAGAGAGAGAATCAAATGACTTTCTAGATAAACCTTGTTCAAGCATGACGAAAATGCTAGATTCATATTTAATTTGACAAAGATGTATCTTATCCTTAATCATATAATTTAGTTTCATGAGAATTACCATGTTGAAGCCTGGTGTGAAGGGATATGCCTAAACCCTACTCACAGAAAGCAAGAAAACAACTCAAAATGACCATTCCACATTTAAAAAATCTATTTGATTGCATTTCAAAAATTAAGGGAATTTTTATTACCAGTTGTTTGAGTTTATCTTTCTTTCTAGCTGTATAGCTATTTCTATTTGTCAATAATGTTTTCATCTTTACACAATGGCTTCCCTAAGGCACTTATACCCACTGAGGTATGGTGTCCTATATATGAATTTATATATATATATACTTATGTAATATATATATAACATATATATTTTAAATATATTTATATATTTATATAAATTTATAGATATAGCTGAATTTGTACATTGGTTTTTTTTTTGGTTTACATTTCTGTTTATCTTCTCCTCTAACATGTCCATGATTTTTTTGCTTTTATTTATCTTGATGTAGGCTTTAACTTTTAAGTTTTTCCTTATCATTTTTCCTAAATTGGTGTAATTTGAAAACTTTAATGAGGCCACATTATTTGGACAAAACATACCAGATGTTAGTTGAGTTTCACAAGCCTTTGCCTCAAAAATTAGTGTTGTTAATTACTAAGCTTCCAAGTGCATTCAATTAATTCTTCCACCCATGGAGAAGGCTTGGCCATTCAGCTGAAAACTAGTTCCCATGGAAAAATAACTGCCTGGGTTTTTGAAGCTCCGTGTTACATTCATCCGTGGAAGACCATTTAAACTCACTCTCCAGAATGAACATGGGTTTCTTTGCAGGATCGAGTCTCAACATTAGTGAATCCAAATTTCATCCTCACTAAGGTGCAAGCAGAACATTATCTTGGGATTTAGAGAGCCTGGCAGTTTCTTTGTCATACATCCATTCAAAAATATGAAGTGGGGGCAAACACAGCATATTAAAGATCTCTTTGATATAGTTTTATTAGGTTATTTATTAGAGGAATAAGAAGAGATTAAGTCATGGCACCCCTCAGTAACAACATACTAGGGCCAGGAGAACCTGGCTGAATACTAGGCTATCCATGCTTCCCTTTCACAAGGACTGATCCAGACGACCCACGGAGGAAGACATCCAGCTGGTTGGGGATGGGAGAGGGGGAGTATTGGAGAATTGGGGATAACAACTCATTGTTTGCCCACTAAATAATGTAACTCATTATGGACAATAAAAAAAAAGAAAAAAGAAAGAAAAAAAAAGAAGAGATTATTTAATTTCCTTTGAAAAATGTTCCCATAGTGTATCCATTTCTGGTCCTGGTTTTGTTAACTAAATACACATGTAAACAAATGGATGTCACAGTGATTTGGAATTCTTATTATTAAAAATAATCATTTCTTAATTATTTTCCTTTCCTATGCAGGTGTTTAAAGTAAGAAGGAAGGATGTTTAAGAGGAGATTCACACATTATGATTTCTGGAATGTCAAAACATAACTCAATTGTAATCGCCCCTTCCCCTCCCTGGCCTCTGTTTTTTGGTCTCACTCTCTCCCTGTACCATCCTTTTAGGGTGGGCATTGACCAAATGTATTAAACTTTAATGCAAGTTGCCTCCTTGTCTTGCTTAATGAGTTACCTAGTGGCTAATGGACCATCTTCACACAGCAGGATATGGTGCATCCCTGATAGGGTAAGTTAGCTTGCTCCCCTGCAAGTCTCCATCATGGTTCAGTACTATTATGGCTTGACTCTGAAAAGTCTCGCATAAGCTTGTATTTTCAATGCTGGTTCTGAGCTTGTGGTGCTCCTTCTAAGGCTGCAAAGCCTTTAGGATCTGGGGCCTGGCTGGAGGAGGTATTTACTTACCTAGGGGCAAGGCTTTGAAGGTTATAGTTCAGAGTAGCTGGTTTCAGAGTAGCTCTCTCTGCTTCCTGGTCCATGCCAGCTGAGGAGTCTCTGTCACATGCTCTGTCACCAGGAGCATTGCTATAACTTCCCTGTCATCATCGACTCAAGTCCCCAGAAACTGTGAGCCAAAACTAAGTCCTGATTCCCTTCAGCTGCCTCTGCCAGCTGTTTTTTTCCTCAGGTGCAAGGAAGGGCACTAATACCAATAAAACTTAGTATACAGTGTGATGTTATGACACACAGGACAGGTTATATGACAAACACAGAAAAATGACCTAGCAAGTGCAGATCATCTGAGATCGTATTAACTGACAGACTCCAGATTCCAACCCTAGGTCTTCAACTGCTTGTTGGGTAGTTGTTCCCTCTGTATCTCCAGCCTTCCTCCTCCTCCTCCTCTTTCCCTTTACTTTCTTATAAATTTGCAAGGACAGGTATCGATAGATAGAGAATGGCCTCTTGCCACTGCAAATGGCCTCCAGCTGCACGTGCCACTTTAGGCATCTGGCTTCATGTGTGTACTGGGGAATCAGTGTGAACTTGGACCTTCAGGTTTTGCAAGTAAGCACCTTTAACCACCGAGCAACTCTCCTGCCACATCAAAAAAAGTGAAAACTAGGCTGTAGACATAGCTCAGTTGGTAAAATGCTTGCTTCGCAAGCATGAGGACCTGAGTTTGATCCCCAGAACCCAGATAAAAAATGGTGGGCAGAGTAGCATATGCTTGTAATCCCAAGGCTTTAGAGTTGGAGATGAGCAGATCTCTGGGATTCACTGGCTATCCATTCTAGCCTAATTTAAGAGTTCCAGATAAATGAGAAATCTTTTCTCAAAAAGGAGTGGTTTTCCTGAGGAAAGACAATCAGGTTGTCTTTAGGTGTACATACGCACTCAGCCATGTCTCACGTGCAAACACACACGCACCTGTACACACTCATATAGAAAGAATATACATTCTGAAAACTCTTCCAATTTTATGGGTTGTGGTCTGTAGACAGAATTTGATCTGCCTACAATATCACTGTGATGCGCACTGGGCATAGAAGATTCAATAGTGGCCAAGGATGACTTGTGGTGGTCTTGGGACACATGCCGAGGCTGCCCTACTCTGATAGGTTTCTCTTCAAGGATATGTCTGTGACTGACAAGAGAGTTCATCTCCTGGACTCACCACAAATTTAGGCTGTTGCTATTTCTCTGTGTCTTCAACAATGATTAAAGCTGTGTTTGGCTTGTCATATACACAATGATGTTACAGTTTCTGATTTTTCAGAGACTGCTCAACATTTCAAGCACTTAAACATGTATCTCACCTTTAAGCTAAAACTGTGACTCTGTTGTGTAACAAGTGGTCATAGAACCAGAGCGAGACCTTAAGCCTGCCTGGCACCTGGCTTTTCTTTCTCCCCTTGTGATGCCACACTTCAGAGTACTGACAGATAAGTACTGCTTTTATTTTGGTGGGAGGAAAATGATTGAAAAACAAAGCAAACTACTGGATTTGTGATGAATAAGTGATAAGAAATTGTCAGCATTAACCAGAAAATAGAGCTATATAAATTAGGTCTCTAAGAACTTTATCAAAATAGTGCAAAAGAAAAGTAACTTATAAAGATTTCTATTAATCATCGATTAGAAAAACTTGTGTTTGATAGAACTAGAACTTATACTTCTTAATTTCCCCCCAATTCATTTCGTGTTCATTTTAGTAGTCTTAGATGCCAGGATTCATGTAGCTCTTATAAATGCCCAAGGACTATAGTTAATTTGTATACTTAGCAAATCTGTCCACTTTGGGCCACACAGGCAAACTACAATTCTGCTAGCCCTAAGCCAAAAGACTCAGAAGTTAGGCCATTGAAGTCAGTCTCCAGTACAACTTCTGTGATCAGGTCCTAAGAGTCAAGCCCTTGTGGACAGTTTGCAACATTGAGAGCCTTGGGCTTATTTTGCCAGAGTTCTCACTCCCTCTTTAATTTAATTTTGATTAAGAGAGAGGCTTTATCAACTGAGCTTCTCATACTGGTGTTAACCACTTAAACATGTCAATCCAAAGGTACTTATGTTCTAGTCTGTAGAAGGCCTTGTTCTGGGTGCCACTGAGCAAAGAACAGACAGTCCCTGCCTAGTTCCCTTCTACCAGTGAGATAAGAAGAATATATGAATACTAAAAAGTAAATAAAAGTTCAACCCAAGATATGTCAGTAGGCAACACATTGTTAGCTGAAATGGACTTGCACACTATAACTATTAGAGGAGATTAAAAGAAAGTGATCATTTATTCATTTCTCCATCGTTTATTATTCACACTGAGCCATGTTTTACTCCTGCTCAGACGTCCTTTTCCCTCCACAGTCCTGCATCTAGCTTCCTTCCTGACATTACCATTTATGGACTTAGGCAACATTTCAAACTTAGCATCCTTATAAAACTTGGAGTCTTTCTAACCCCCTGTTACCTAGATTCTTCCCACCTCTTGGACAATTCAGTCTTTTTCTATGTATTGTCCAAAAGTTGAACTACCAACACTTTTTAATCATTTAACACACTTTATTTTAAAAATTTATTTATTTATTTATTTATTTGAGGGAGGGTTATGGGTATGCCAAAGCCTCTTGCCTCTGCAAAAAAAAAAAAAAAAAAAAAAACCCTCCAGATACAAGTGCCACTTTGTGTGTCTGGTTTTATGTGGGTACTGGGGAACCGAACTTGGGCCTCCAGGCATTGCAAGCAAGTGCCTTTGACCACTAAGCCATGTCCCCAGCCCCAGTTTAACACACTTTATATTTGACTTATAGCAAATCCAACTGTTGTACTTTTGAAATACATTCTGAATGCATCCACTTCTCACAGCCCTCAGAAAAACCATACTGAATTTTTCCTGGGATCATTACACTCACTCTCTAATGTTCTCACCACTCCTACATTTGACCTTCTGTATCCATAGAGCTGGAGGCCCTCCAAATTCCTGATTGCATGGCTAACTCCACATGTCCTATTCACCAGGCACCAACCTAACTTCTGCAGAGATGAACTCACTGTGTTTCTGCAATACCCCTACCAAAAGGTGCAGTTGATCTTGTTTCATCAATCAAGAAAGAAAGGCAGGAGGACACATCATTTGTGAAGAGTGCCTGAGAGAGACAGAGACAGGGCTGAGACCACCCTGCTGGCTCCCCAGTGCATGCTCCACATTGTCTGTACTCTCAATAGCTCCCTGACTCTTTGTGACTGCTTGTGACACCTGTCATGATTGGTCCCTATTTCCTCCTACTACCTTTTTCATAGTCACCTGATACACAGGCCTCCCCACTGCCCCTCACCCCAGGTTTCTTCTCATCCTCGAGCTGGTCCTTCGGCCCAAGACATTTTTCTCATTGAAAGTAACTTCTCTTCATCTCTCTCTCTCTCTCACTGCCTTCAAATGACATTTACTTAGTGAAATGTCCTTGAACGCCCAGGGAAAATTTTTCTAAGATATCTAGGCACTGTTCCAAGCCATTGCTATACATTCTCAACATGGTATAGATGAAGAAAAGAGACAGAGTCAAAGTCGCATGGTGGATAAATGATGAAGCAAAGATTCTAACCTACATGCTCTGGCTCCCGAGTCTGTGACCTTGCCATAAAAAAAAAAGTTTCTACACAACTTTGTGACAAAAGGCAGTTAGAAAGAGAGAAAAAAAAATCCGTTCAGGAGTATAGCACTTGGGTGAGGAGACATGTTCCACATGTTTGAACATTAAGAGGAAGAAGGGGGAAGTGGAAAATTTAAATTATCATCTTCAGGAGCTGGGTTGTGTTTCTCACAGTGTCCCCTAAGACTCTCTTCTATTGGGGTCACCCAGGACTGCTTACTGAAAACACAGTTTCCCAGCCATCACCCTAGACTTTCTCATATTGAGTCATTGGAGCCCGTAGCTCAAGGATCCAACATGAACAATAACTTTTGCATGATTTTGAAACAAGCTAAAAATGTCAGATCACCATCTTGGAAGATGGGGATTGTATTCATTGACTGAAGTTTGTAAACTCAGTACCACAGCCCTAATGAATTCCATTACAAACTTGGCAAATTGTACCATCACTATAACCCATGGATCTCCGGTGCCTGTCTACATTCGTGGATTCTAAGTGTGTACAACACTGTTTGGGTCATAATAAACCTCCAGGAAATATTGTTCCATGTGTGGATTCTGGAGTTTTTCCAAAGGAAATGTTCAAGATGCACTATGAAAATATTCCTACTTATTTCACTCTAAGTGGTTTTAAACTTATAAAAGCTCAGTTTATCAGTTTTCTTTTGAGGTGTGACAGAGAGGGAAAACACGCAGACTTTGGCATCTCTGGGAGGGAGGTACAGCGTTGACGTTTAGTAGTAATGGGCTTTCAGTCAAAGAAGATAGTCTTCCTGAGTCTCTGCTTTGTCATCAGTAAGTTCTTTATAAACATTTTAAACTTTATGATTGAGGCATGGAAATTTTACATATTTGTGAGGTGATATGTCCCATACATGTGTACATTGCATAATGCCTGAATCAGGATAACCATATTTATTTTCTCAAACATCTTTTTTTCTTTGGAATTGAAAATATTCAAAATTCTTCTAACTTAAAAAATATAGTCAGTTACCATGACATCATAAATGCTTCAACATCCCACTTAACATCAACAAAGGAGCTGTATAAGCCATAAAGATCCTTGAAAAATACATTATCATTGAATAATAATTACCATTGCATAGCAAATTTTGAATTTTTTAGTTACTTTGAATTTTTTTTTGCTAATTTCTGTAGATAAAATTTTATCACCTAATTAGCAAAATTAGCCAAAACTATTGTCATGAGTGATATCTACATAGCTGGGAATATGCTAGTGTTATTTACAAGAGTTAAAACAATTCTTTTTTAACCATTTAATTATCTCAAACCCTTTTAAGTTTTACTTATAATAACTATAACACAGTGATGATGAGTATGAAATTGTTTCTACTTAGAGTTTTCATTTAGAGACAATCATAGCTCAAAACTCAAGAGCAATATTGCTTTGTAAAAATCAGACCGTGGTTTGTTCAAACAGTTAACTTAGAATAGCACAGTTTGGTAATCTGTCATTCATGGGCATAGCCTGGGCCAAATGACTTTCATTTAAGAACAGCTAGTGCAACAGGTATGTTCATTCATTATTTACTACATCCTTGGTATCTGAACACTGACATCTAAGAGGAAAAAGTCAATATTGCTGAAACCGTCCTGACTTGAATGCCTCCCCAATTTTGGTCGTCAGCACCCCTCTTCAAACCTAATGGGAGATTTTAGTGTCTAAGCAGATATTTCCCCAAATCTAAAGCAAGGAGAGACTCTATTCTCGGCTACTTCTTGCTGATCAAACAGACGCACAGAGAACAGACAAGCAGCGCTTATCTGCTACGATTAAAGCACAGGCAGAAACAAAATGCAATTTGAAAATTGGCAAGAAAGCTTTTGTATTCAAACGTCACACATTCCACAGAGCCCTCAATATGTTTATTCTGATGTTGTGCCAAAGTTATGCATTTTATAAAGGCATCTCCATTTCAGAGGCAGCAGGAAAATCAACCAACCCAGATATCTCAAAGTTAGAGATCCAACTACCACCTACAAAACGGATTGGTCACATGTGATATAAACAATCCCATTCCGAGCTCCTCTTTGACACTAAGACTCACAAAACAAAAACCAAAATCCACTTAAACTAACCTCCTGCATTGTCTATGATTTTTCTTTCTCTGTAGAAGAGTTAACAACATACAAGGTAGATAGCAGAGATTTCTCTGGAACCCACACACTGCATATTTACATGGCAGATCCGAGAGAAACTCAGCTCTCCGGATGGTGGAAACAGTTGTGAGAAATTTCAGCCAGCAATACTGCAAAGTAGCAAACTCCAGGTCACACATCTCTGGATCTAAATCAGGACACCCACTCCTCCCCCCTTAATCACAGCATCTCTGTAATAACAGTTCAATCAGCAGAGGCTGTCTTGCCCGGGATACGCTACCATGATGATGAGGGTCCTGGGTCTACTCATTTCCTCGTCACTTTCCAGAGGCACAATTTCATGGGATGGTTCCTCCTGGCGTCTTCTACACATGTGTGGACAGCTCCTCTGGACCACGGAGCGAAAAGCCTGAAGCAGAACAATGCTGGCAGTGCAGCCCATCGCTGCATCCTGGAGCCTACGGAATAACTTCTATGTTGATGCTATGTTGGAAAAAACAGTGGCTCCTTGTCCCTGAAAGCAGCCCACACCACAGCTGCAGCCAGCTCACCCTCCAATCGCTTCCTTGGGCTCTGATCATCTGATCACGGTCAAATAGCTTGGATGCAGAGATGGGAAAGATTTGATCCACGGAAACTGAACACGCTCAACGATATCAGAGCATTTCATCCACAGACAGAGGATGTCTCAGTTCATTCTGAGAGCCTGTTTTCTCTTCCTTACAATGCCTTTTGCATTCCTGCTTTAGAGGCTTGGGTAAATATCTTTCTCATTCAGTCACACAAATAATAAATCACTGTTCTTCTATTTAAACAACTCAAAAATCTGACTCCATGCTGATATCCCCCCCCCCTTTCAAGGCTTATTGAAAGAGGGAAAATGATTGTTTTATAAAAATGTAAACACTTTTTGAAGGATCTTGTCCTGGCTACATCATTAAGTGAATGGGGTTTTTACTTTTCATAGCTCACAAGTTTCAGAAATGAAATCGGCTCATCTGAAATGCAGAGTACACCAAACCATCTCGATTTATCACAAGTATGCATGCGTGTGATAACCAAAGCCACATGACAGGCACCAGTGTTCCCCTGGGAGTTCCTCTCAATGGTGTGGTTGTTCTGTTCCCACACATGCAGTTCTGCAGCCTAATACATTTTTATATTTACATAGGCAGCTCGAGGAGCTGAAAATATCTCTCTTTTCCGAGGCCACTCAGTGCACTCGGCCAAGCTGACCTCTCAGTGGACGCAGCTGGAAAACATTCTAATATCTCTTCTATAAGACGGATAGGTCTTTGGTAGTTAAAAGTCTAGTCTTCCCTGATTTGTGCAGGACTAGTCACATCCCTTGAGGGAGGGATGCTTAGAAATCACGTGACCCATCTGGAATGGCCTCAAGATCTAATGGTCTACTGAAAGAGAAGAGGACATCAGGGGATACTCAGGCTAAAAATATCTCTTGGAAAATGGATTTTGCTTACAAGTGAGGAAAGTATGAAACTCCCAGGAGGAATTGTAATGTCGGGATCATTCTACCAAGCTAATTTGATCGGTGTAACTGTTAGAAATTTAAAGAAAAACAAAACAAAACCAAGAAGCTTTTCTTTGGTTTCTGGGCTCTCTAGTGGAGAGGGCGGAACCCATAGGCAGTTTGAGAAAGGGCTTTTTGGCTGTCAGGTGTGGCCGCCCAAGTAAAGTTACTTTCACAGAAGCATCTATCATGGTGCCCAATTAGGCATCAATAACTCCGTCATCTGTCACAACACAGCATTGTTTTAATTGGTGTTTTTGCCAAAAAAGTAAAACATACTATTTTTCCTCGCCTTTCCCCTTTTTTCTTTTTTAAGAAGTTCTGGCTGCTCGTAGTTTTTCCTCTCACTCTGTTTTTAGGGAAACATTTTCGTGCTGTTGGAGACAGAAGAAAAAAAATGCTAATGATATTGGCAAGTCCCTAACTTCCTCCCGACCTCTGTCAGAGTGCCCACTCTCTAATCTAAACCATTTTCACTCCAAACAACTGGGTCATTTACTGACAAGAGGCCAGTGAGTCTGTCTGGCTTGTGTTTATCAAATATCTATCTATGCAAAGTGGAGTGTGATCCAGGTTTGTACCTCTATGTATTTTAAATACTTCAGCTCCCCCAGGATCTGTGAATGCATGCCCACCCACCCACAAGCTCCCAGAGCCCAGGAGAAGTTGTTTCCCTAGCTTCTGACTATCTGCTCCTGACCCCATGGCTGGAAGGCCACAAGGGGTGAGAGGAATTGTTCAGATGTGCCTTCAGCTCCAGCCAGAACCTTGACAGGGAAGACACCTAACTCAGTTACACATCGCAGGCCTGTAGGAAAGGTACTCGATCTTGAACTCTCCTGGCTATCTCTCTCGACATCTTGAGGACACTCTGGGGCAGTCTTTGGAGTCTGATGTTTTGGCAGATGGCACAGTCTTTAGGGAAACACATGAGATGCTTTCTAGCTATTAAAGGCCTGTTTACATCGATCCTCTCTTTGCCTCTGAGGAATTCACCCGTTATTGATGGGTTGTGAGGGACTTTCACCATCCTTCCTTCTTTCCCTCGCTTACTTCCTCCTTCCCCTTCTCTCATTCCTTCTAGCCACTATTTTAAAGGCATACATAATTATCTGTTTATTACAAGTTCAGTACACACCACAGTAACCAGTCGACAAGAAATAATATAAAAAATGAAGTATAAAGTATTCATCAGGAGTCTACTGGTTATCTTTTTAAAATGAATCATTAATTGTGCTCCAGACATCAAATGTGTATGATGTGACTTAGAAGTAACATTTTTAGGACTCTCCTTTGCTGTCTTTTCTGTCTCTCTCCTCTCTCTGGGCATTATTTCATGATCCAATAAGACACTGCCTAAATCTAAATGTTTAACATAAGACTATTAACTTCTTTTTTTCTGAGGTTAGGAAATACTATTGTTAACAATTTGTAAAGGTAAAATTTCCAAAGTGTTGAGAAACACATTTTTTCAGGATTATTAAATATACATTATATATCAGTTGATCTAGTACTTATAGCATCTTCAATTCATGCACAGTGAAAACTTTTCAAAATTGAGACAGTCCTATTTGGAGCGTATTCAGAGTAACACCAGGGTTGAAAGGAAATGGCGGAAGGCATAGGTAGAATCTTCTGTCAGGTTCAAGTACCTCAGGGAGAAATATAAAAGTAAGCAGTAAATGGAAGGTGGAGAAGAAACAAAGCAAGGAGGAAGGCATGAAGGGACAGGGACAGAAATCATCTCTCCAATAGGCCAGAGACAGCCAACAGCGTGCTGGCCTTGCAAGCATGAGGACCAGAATTCAACCCCCAGAACTCATATTCAAATGCTGGGTGAAGTGACATGTGCCTGTCATTCCAGCTCAGGGGAGCTGGAGATCAGAGGATCCATCTGACTCCTTGGCCAGACAGTCTAGCTTAATGGAGCTCCAGGCCCATGAAAGTCCAGGTCTCCAAAAAAAATGTACAAAGTTTCAGAGGATGGCTTCCAAGGTTTTGTTTTAACCTCCACACATGCATGTACATATGTATACACACACTCACACATGTGCATCTATACACACTGGCACTTGCACACACATGTACACACAAAAAAAACACCAAATATTTAAATAAAATAGGGCTGGAGAGATGGCTTAGCAGTTAAGGCACTTGCCTCCAGTGCCTAAGGCCCCAAGTTCAATTCCCCAGTACCCACATAAGCCAGACCCATAAGGTGGTGGCCCTGGTGCATGCTCTCTCTCTCTCTCTCTCTCTCTCTCTCTCTCTCTCTCTCTCTCTCTCTCTCTGCTTAATAAAGAAAAAAAATCCTTGAAGAAAATAAAATAGCCCAGCATATATAGAGGGTGCCTGCCCCTGTCTTAGAGGGCTTACTCACTGGCCAGGACTGCTCATCCTGACAAGTAAATATCATTTTTAATACAGCTGTCTAAAATGCTTTGACTTAATAATTACTTATCTGTAGATGTAGGCATTTTCACCACTGGGATATAACATCCAAAGATCTTTTAAAAACAAGCAAGGAAACACATTTAATTTAAATAACTAATGCCTATTGAAACTATTAGACTTTCCCAGCTTTGTTAAATTATGTAAGAGTTGTATGTTTAAATCTATATATCAAATCTATCTTGCTATATATCTGAATCTATACTTACTCTTGAACTGGACTGTGTTTGGGCAAAACAAGGGGTGAAACTGAAGCTTTACTGACAGGAAGATAGAGGAGCCTTAGTGCTTTCTGGATATCTGGATACTGTGTCCTTCGTGGCTTCACACACTGTGAGTTGTAGAGTGCGATTTCAAGACTGTAATAGGATCATGGGTAGAATTTACTCATAAGAAATTTACAAGAAGGCTAAGACTTTGAGAGAAGAGACTATGGAGGATTGAATTGTGTGACCAGCAAAATCAAACACTGAAGCCATGTCGTCCAACATGGCCATGTTTGGAAACAATGTATTTAAAAAAGCAATTTAAATTTAAAAGAAGACATAATAGTAGGGCCCAAATCCAACAGAACTGGTGAACTTTAAGAAGAGGAATACCAGAACTCTCCCTCTTTCTGTCTTCATAGGCACATATTGGAGAGGAAGCTGCAGAGATAAGAATATTGCCTTTCCAGACTCCGAGAAAAGTAATTTCGGCCTTTTGAACCATTCAGTCTGTGATATTTGGCTGCTACAAAGCCCTTGCCTAGGAAAACCACATTCCAACAACAGAACCTCAATTGAGTGACCCAACACTCCCCAAGAGAAAGACTGAGCACCTTTAAGTTGAACCAACCCTGTGCTCCTTCCTGCTCTCAAAACAGCAAGGTTCCTGTCGGGAGTTACTAGAACACTGGCCTCTCTCTGCACCACTTGCCTTCAGGCAACAGAACATGGCACTGACTTCTGGTACAAGACATGGACAGAGCTCATTTGTTATGCCCGTCCTGCCCCAAACCAAGTAAAGCAATGTAGAAGGGAGTTTATCCATCACATATGAGACGTGTGGGAGGGGAGCTCCTATAGCAACCAAGAATTCCAGTATTTCAGAGAGTATTATCACACTGACCTGTAACCAAAATAACCAATGAGCAACATGTCATCAAAGGGACACAACACCAGAACCACAGAGGGGTTTCCAGCTGGGGAAGCTGGTGCTTGCTGGGAAAAAGTACATAAAGACCTCCTTCCCATCCATCTCCACCTAAGGATGTTCAGGCACTTTATAGCATGTTCCCAAGGAGGTAAGCGCTTCTGTCACATCTGGAACTCCTGTCAGCACATCAGAGAAATCCTCTTGTTATGTGGCTTTGGCCAGTGGTGCAGGAGTGCTACCTAGCCTGCCTGCCAGTCTGGCTCACACAGCTTCAGATCAAGACTGCAGTTGGTACACTGGTCACCCCCGGAGTTCATCTGGAGCTTGCGACCTCCAATATCTATTTTCCCTTTGTTCCCAGAATAAGATACACAGCCATGGGGATCATTGTATAAAAATTGATAATGTGTAAAGTTGATATGTCTGAGCAACAAGGATCTAGCTCAGTCCTTCCTTGTTCCAAGAACATCCCAGTGGAAAGACAGCCAGCAGAGCTTGATGGATGAGTTCACAATGAGTCTCACTCAAATATTGCAGTACAGGTTCTACCAGCTACAACTGTCCTTTTTTAAAAAAATATATTTATTTATTTATTTATTTATTTATTTATTTAGAATAATCAGAGAGAGATAGAAGGAAAAGGAGGAAGGGAGGGAAGGAGGGAGAGAGAGAAAACCAGAGAGAGAAAGAGAGAGAATGAATCTGGCTTTATGTGGGTACTGGTGAATGGAATTGAAAGCCTTTAGGCTTTGCAAGGAAGCTCCTTTAAGCACCGAGTCACCTCTCCAGTCCTAAGAACTTGAGCAAGCTGCTTTGCTTAGCCCCTCTGGACCTCCACTGTGGCCATTGTGAAATGGACATAATTCCTTTAAGAGAAGAGTAACCGAGAAGGTCAATGTACAGCTTGGCCCATGGTCATCATTTGATGATCATGTGTGACAGGTCTTCTGCTAATGAGGGTAGTGGATACTAACTCCAGGAAAGCCCCTCCTCTCAGGCCTTGCCTCACAGCCCTGAACCTCATCCCAGATGATTGTACCAAGTGGTCTCATTCTTAGCACACATGCCATAATTTCTGATTGATTTAATTTTAAATGATTTTCCTCTCTCTAAAACCTACGATTGTGTTTACTTTGCTTACATGTCCTACTTTACAGGGTGTCTTGAGTTCTCATCATGATTGTGGTATGAATACCAAGAAAGTATGGCCTTGGGTAACACCCACTGTGGGATCCACACAGTTCTAACTCATTTCATACATATTGGTCCATTTATAGTTTCTTCTACAAGACAGTGATCACATTCATTTATAGTTGAGGAAACTGAGGCACAGAGATGTTCAATGGCTTCCTCATAAAATCCCAACTAGAGGAAATGGTAGAGAAGGAATTTGAACTTAGCTTATCTGACTCCAGAATATAAGATTGCAAGCATTTCTGAAAGTTAAATATGAATCAACTCAAACTTTCCAAAAATAGATTTATACCAGTAAAAGTGTTAGTGCGTAGCACAGTGTCAGGGAGGCATCCCTTGAAGATCCCCTTTGAAGACTGATCTGTTCCTCAGAGAAAAATCTATGAGGTTTCCTTGTATTACCATTTCAGAGGGCAATTACTGATCTTAGAAGACTGTGTTGGGGCAATAATTTAAATTGCATTTTGAAGGGGAGTTAAATCATTTTGAATGCAATGAATTTTATAAAAGGTGTTTACTATGCGAAATATTCACTGGCAGACAGAAATGACTTAACAATCCAAAGGGATTGTCGATGCAAATGTCTGGAGTATGGAAACACGTCTGGTCCATTATGCCAACCCATGCTGGTCCTGCGCTATATAACAAGTTGGATCACACCAAAATGCTCCCTGGAGCTTGGTCATGTCTCTGCTGCAGAGGACCAGTCACTTGTCTTCAGAGATAGTGACAATCTGGGAGTTCAACTGTCTACCAGACCATGAGGTACCTGCCCTCTTCAGACCACGCTGTGTTCTCAGCTGAGTCCTGTAGTGGGAACATCTGGGGACCCAAGGCACAGGGTTGGAAGCCATCTGCTTATTTAGGCTATCGCAAATACTTTACATGAGATTCCAGTGATCTGTGGGATAAACAAATTAATCGGTGGGAATAAAGAATGTCATCACTGTCATTCATCTCTTCATCATGTTGGGCTACTTTGTAAATATCCCAAATTGCAGCAATTGTTCCTAAAACAAAAATGAATCAAGGGAGGAGAATCCTCATAGATTAAAGCCAAAGAGCAATTTAGCCCTAAGTCAAGTAAAACCAGGTCATGGTGTTTGACCATTTTCCAGAGCAGGGATTAGATAGAATCTTTTGCTCTGTCTATTTCTGCGTGGGTAAGCCCCTCCCTGCTCAGAGCAGATTGGATTACATGGCTGCCAGTGCTTCTCAGGGTCTTTTTAGCTGAAAAATGGAAAACACAATACAGTAAGTACTGCTCCTTAAGACGCAGTTACCATCATCCACTTGATTCTCCAATGGCTACTTTAGCTGAAGGACTTGGGAATTCAGTGTATTATAATAATAATCCATGACCTCTTCTTTTCCATAACTGCATAGAGTTCTTTCCTTTCCATCTCCCGCTCTTCGTTTTCCCTTAATTACAGTAGTCTCCCTTTTATAGACATCTTTCCCATCTGCTAACATTACTGAATTGGACAATTAAGCACGTTGGAAATAAGAACATGGTTCTTTCCCTTTGTAAGTGAAGGTGTGACTGCCAAGCCCTCTTGATCTTTCTTTCCCCACCGAAGCTGATTCTTTTGTCGGTACTTTTAGATGCATCAGAAAATTATCCCTCATTGCTCTCTCGGTGAGCTTGCTGCGAAGTGCTTGGGTAATTTAAATTGTTCCATTACTATCGGGTCTTACAATTCTCAGGTGTCTCTGTCTAATTGAACATAGTAAAACATTCTTCTTAATAGCATAGTAGCTAGTCAAAAAATCACAAGGCCGATTGCCAAAATTTAAGTCCCCACTGAACTACTTATTGTCTATGTGGATTTGAAAAAATAAATTAATGCCCTATTCTTTGATTGTTAAGAGAATGGAACTCTTGTGGACCTAACACATACGCCAAGTGCCCAAGTGAGTATCAGAGTCAGGGTAAGTACTCATTAAATCACTGTTGGAAAAGAGATCTTATATTTCCCATTTCATCCCATCTCCTCTACAAGTGGTAATTTTTTTTCTGCCTCATCCTTGCCCAAGGACACACGCTGTTCCCTGAGTACTAGGGGAGTGGGGATGTTGGACACATCTCCCTCGTTCTTTGAAGTTAGTTCCCATGACAACATGACTGAAGCTCCATAACCCCTTTGTACTTATTTTCCAAGACTGAACAGATACTGTAACAATATCAAAGTTATCTTGAGACCTCTCATTTTGTAACCTCAAAGATTCTGATCACAGCCTCAGAAAGGATATGCATGACTTCTTCAGAGCCAGAAAGGCTCAGGCGTTATCCTAAAAAGTTTATGGAGCAGATAGGAGATGAGGTCTTCATACTGTCAGTATTGAAACCATCACCTTATGTGGGATCCTAAAGAGCTTGTTGAGCTGAACCCTAAAAGTAGCTTTTAGTCAGAAGAAACACTATCCTGACCAGCCATAGTTCAGTGGGAATAGGGAGTATTTAGAACTGGAAGGGTGTCCCTCCTGAAGGCAGGTGTGCATAGCTGTGATCCTTCTGGCTGTCAATCAGCTTATTGAGCCCCAGTCACAGAGAGGGCCTGGGTTGTGCTCCTGGAGGTAGATGTGCGGTTACATTATCCCTGCTCCGTAACCAGGAAATGATTCAGAATGAGTAATATGAGCATGATGCTGACTAGATCAGACTCTGAGTCCTCCCCCTTCTACTGTCTCGGAACATCTCGTTCATCCTCTCAATCTTCCTCAATTGTCCAATAAGAGTAAGATGAGCCCTTCTGCAGAGTTATAACAAAGACAGTGAAACACTGGCATAAGTAGGAGATGCAGTTTATCATTCCTTGACCTCTGTCGTCAGTACAGCTGCTTCTATTGTATCACGGCAGCCCTCTCTGAGTAGGTGCCAAACAGGGCAAGTACTGGCCCTGCAAATGAAAGCTCAGAGCCAATCCTCAGACAAAAGATAGAGCCCTGGCATTAGGAGGAGCAGCAAGGTCAATAGTGAGGAACAAGGGTGTTGCTGGCTCTTGTTCACTAGGCGATGGCTGAGTGAGGCCATAATGGTATGAGCCACTCACAAAAGAAAGGACCAATGGTAGATGGCCTGGCACAACTGAAAAGATGAAAATCAATAGCTGGTCTCTGGGACTCATCCATGTGGATGACAGGTGGATACAACCATGATGGGTCACCATGGCACTGGAGCACCAGGGAGAGTCCAACAATGCCCAGTGATCAGAGAAACCTCTGCAGCAGTCTAGACAAAATATCTTTCAATTGCATTTAGGGATTAATGATTAAATGATTGGTTATTAAATTTTCAAAAGTTAACTATGGTGCTGGAGAGATGGCTCAGTGGTTAAGTGTGCTTTCTCACAAGCTCGAGAGCATGAGGAGGCTTGAGACAACCCAAGTGTGAATCTCTAAAATTCATGTTAACAGCTGGGTGTGGCCACATGTGCCTAAAACCTCAGTCCTGCAAAAGGCAGCAGAGATCAGAGAATCACCCAGGCTCACAACAAAATACAGGCCTTGGTGTCAGGAAGAGAAATCTGCTCAAAATAAGAATGGGCAGAAAAATGATATTAAGGAACCTGGCATTCTGCTGTGGCCAGTGCAGACAGGTGTATGGGGCCCTGCAAGGGTCTGTACACATGCATATCACACACACACACACACACACATACACACACACACAAGCAAAAAAAAGTTAGCTATGGGAAAAATATTCTCTGAAGATACTAGCTAACAATTACTAACTGCACTTTCAGTACTTATTCTGCCTTCTTTCCCATTTTCACTTTTCCCACTGAGAGTCCTGGCAGGATTTAACCACCCACGTCCTACACACAGGCACTTACATCTAGTTTACAAGAAATCTGAGTTGCTTTGCAAACACAAAAGTAAAGCCACCGACAATGTTCTTTCCGAATCAATTTATAAGATGAAAAGGAGGCTGGTAATGCTTCTGAGTGGCACATGACTGCCAGCCTTGGGGGAGGAGCCCACGTTCCTTCCCCCAGCTCAAGACTCTTGACAGGAAACGGGAAGGACCAAGATTCAGATCCAGCAGGAGGAGCAGGGCTGGCGGTTGATAAGATAAAGCTCAGCTTCTCTTTAGAGCCTGATGGCAGGAACCTATTCATTCCCATTGATTCATTTCTTTCCACTGATGCACAAAGCCCTTCAGTTCTTCAAGAGTTCCACTCTATGCAGGCTGGGAGGGAACTAGCCGCCTCTTCACTGGAGCTACATTGGGCCATACAGTTGGAGGCTTGCAACAGAGGGTCTCTGGTCTTTATCCAACTCCAAGGTTCAGAGAGAGTACTAGTGACCAGAGAGGGGACCAGTGACAAGAGCCTGAACATTTGGGTAGCCATGAAGATGGGAGGAGCAGTTTGCTTTTTCACATTCCCCTATGACAATACAATACAATACAATACAAAGAGCATGAATGCCATGATATCCATGGATGATATATTGTGTTTTCTTTTATTCCAGTTTTTTTTAAAAAATATTTTATTTATTTATTTGAGCGAGCGAGAGAGAGAGAGAGAGACAGACAGACAGACAGAGAGACAGACAGAGAGACAGAGAGAATGGGCAGGACAGGGCCTCCAGTCACTGCAAATGAACTCCAGACACATGCGCCCTCTTGTGTATCTGGCTTTATGTGGGCACTGGGTTGAACTCAGGTCCTTTTGCAATGCAGGCAATGCCTTAACCACTAAGCCATATCTTCAGCCATAATTCTATTTTTTTTAAAATATAAACTACAATTCTAGTGTGAAGACAAGATTGCTGTTGCCATAATTTTGATTACCTTGTACTTAAAAATTTTTAATGACAAAGTTTATTTATGGGGTACGGTATGCCACCTCAGTTCAGATAATCGTGTGATAATCAGACAATAGTAACTGGCATATTCATTGCCTCAGACATTTGTCATTTTCTTGTGCTCTGAATGTTATAAATCCTTTCTACGATCTATTTTGAAATATTCAATCGATTGTTGCCAATCATCGCTAACCTGCCCTGTACTGAACATCAAAAGGAATTCTTCCTATTCTTCTTCTTTATATCTATCACCATTCTCTCTGTAGCCTGTCACCCAACAGTCTTACAAGGCTGTTGTGACAATGTGAGCACCACTGTCACAACAGGAGGACTTAGAGGTGGTCCAGGAAGAGGAACAAACAGGAAAGGGGTGGTATGATGGAAGTTAAACCAAACCTGTTTCCATAACTTGCAGTCTGTCATTGTCAGAAACCAGCATGACCTTATGCAGCTTGCTTTGTCCAATAACCCAACATCTCAACCAGGAAACTTCACCCACTTAAACAGTGATGTTCCCTAGGGTGGGCTGATAGAGGCATAAGAAGACTCAACGTCATCTTTCTCTGGAGATGTGATCATTTTGCTGTCCTACCAACAGGGCATTTCCTGGTATAACGTCTCAGTAATTAATCTGTGGATAGTGTTTCCAAGTTAGTAAAATAGCAATACTAAAACTGTATTGGATATATTTTATAAGTGATAAAGAGGAATAAATGAGATACTAACAATGAAGCACGTAGTCCACTACTAAGATAGATAGAGAATAGGGAGAATCCAATAAAAGGAGAAGCTTCCCACTTTATGAGCTCATTTCAGCAGCCTCCCTTCTCTCTAGCCACACATGGGATGAGTCAAGTGAGTCTTCTCCCAGATCATGGAAAACCAAACACCCTCCTGCGCATGGGGAAATCTCTGGCTTCCAGCATTTTAAAAGAGAAGAATGCAATTCCAAATACAGCATGTTCATGTTTACCCTTCAGGCAAAGCATCCTCCTGTTTTCTATTGAAGTGCAGAAATGAACAGGAAGAAGGCTCATATTTCATAGGGAGAGGAAACTAAAATTTGGCTATAGAAAATATCTGCCTGTTACCTCCTCCCTCAAGCCTACCCTGCTTTCCGCCCAACAAGACAAATGGCCAACCTCCAAGGGAGTTTTCTCCAGGGCTGCTGAGAACTAGGGAGGGACAGGGCATCCTGGCCGCCATGCTGGTAGTGCTTTTACTTCAAAAATCCCTTAAACACTAACGCTTTACACACAATACCTTTTCCAAATCCACAGGCCATGTTCTGAGACTTTTTAAAAATATATGGAGGATCCTCTCTCAATTATGCTTCTCAAAAAGACTGAAATCCTCACTCAAGGATGAAGAGAACCCCCAAGTATGCTTCGACTATATGTGGTTTATCACCACATGCTGTCTCAATAATACATGCTATTTCTTTGTAATTCATCCAATATGTAAGTTACGTTTTGAAAAGAACAGTCCATCAATTTATAGGATAGCCATCATTGTGGAAGTGAGAGAGGATGCTATTAACAATTACAACACAAGGCCAAGGAAGTATTTTTATTATGAACTTTATTGTATGAACATATGGTATATTGGTCTTATTCACATCAGGTTACACTCTTTTTAAAAAAATATTTTACTTTTTCATTTGTGAGAAGAGAGAGGGGGGAATGGGTGCACTAGTGCCTCTTGACATTGCAAACAACTCCAGATGCATAGGTGTACGTGCCACCTTATGCTTCTGGCTTTATGTAGGCACTGGGAAATTGAACCCAGGCTGTCAGGCTTTGGAAGCAAGCACCTTAACTGCTGAGCCACCTCTCCAGCCCAGGTTATCCTCTTCTATCCCCTCTCCCTTACCCCATTTGACTGAGGGTCCTCCTCAGTGAGGTTGCTGGTATAAACCCTGGACTCATGAATGTTTTAGTCGGTCTCTGCAGCGGATACAATGGCTCAGGATATTCCTTTCCACCCTGTGGCTCTGACAATCTTTCCAGTCCCTTCCCTCTTCTGCTATGTTCCCTGAGTCTTGGTGGCTGTGTTAGAAGCTCTCTGGATCCTCTGAATTTCTACTTTGATGGGTTTTGAGTCTCCTTGGTGTCTTTTACCATCTCTTTAGAGGAGGTTTTCAGAATAGCTGTGAGAGCAGCAATCCCCATGTCCTCTGTAATGTCTGAGGCCTGGCAGATATGACAAAGTTGACTGGTCGAATGCTGACCAGCAGGCATTTTTTTTAATTGTAATAATGGATCAAAGTTCTGGGTAGATGGTTTGATGTTTAATGAGCAAAGCACTTGCCATGTATGCATGAAGACCAGAGTTAGGATCTCCAGCACCCACATAAAAGCTGGGTGTGGTGGCACATGCTTTCAATGCCAACATTGGGGAGGCAAAGACAAGAGGATCTCTGGAGCTTGAAGGACATTATATCCAAATGTAAGCTGGAGAGTGTCTGAGGAAGACAACGTTCACCTCTGGCCTTCATATGCACACACGTGCCCAGAAAGAGTTACAATAAAGCACACATAGGGAATATCTACACACAGAATGGGACATGTGTTCACCTTCGCAATCATGTCTAATATCTTCACTATGAAAAATCAAATAAAGAAATCCATATAAGATCACCCAGCTAAATGTTTGTCATAATAGTGGAATGCATGTTGGCTGCATGACCAGGGACTGGACCAAGGGTCCAATCTGAGCAACAGAGTAATGAGAAACCCCTGATAGCTTTCAGATTTGTCTCTATCTAGAGGATGGTAAGCTTGCAGGGGACTAGGTATCAGGGTAGGAAGGAATGCAGGCTCCGTATGTCAGGGAGATTTGAGGTGGCTTTCCCACAGAGAGACTAGGTGGCAGGCAGGTAGAGTGGGGCCATGCTGATTTTGATGAGACACTGGAGTAAGCTTTAGGACCTGATCAGAAGCACCATTAACCATGCACCTTCAGATTGGGGACAGAAGGGAAAGAGAAAGGACTCACTTCAGGGCTCAGGTGGCTTCTCCTGAACTTAGTGGTCTTGCACATGGCATCCCCAAATTATCACCTCTACCTTCCAACTCTACCTTAATTCTCAAATGCCTATTTTTATACAGGTATCTTGCTCCCTGGTAAGGCCAACAATGCTTTGGATCTTGCTTCTTTAACCAGTTCTTCCCGGCAACTGCCCTGATGTTTTGAAAGGCTACACCACTTCCCTCAAGGTTTAGGGGTACTGTGACATCTATAAGAGAAGTTCTTGCTCCTTCAGCCCCCTGTCTGTGAGCTCCTGTCTTCCAGGATCTTCCTCCATCAATCACGCCCCCCCCCTTCCCCTGGCTCCTTCCCCAAAGCACCACAAAGGCTTCTCCCATACACAGAGTAAAAAGCAAAGTAATACCTCATTCAACCTTGTTCTATGGCTATAGCACTCCTTGGCCATCCCTCATGGGAAAAAGACTAACAGTGAGTATAGCTCACATACACCAGCTGCTAAGAACACAACAGGATTTAGGGAACAGCCTCAACAGGTTATATATGCAAAAGAATGTGGCCATCTAGTTTCTGGTAAATTCAAGAGGTGAAGTCCAGAATCACCGATGAGCCAAGGAGGGTTAGAGAAGAATCCAGAAAGAGTCATCACCCAACATCTGCTGTGATCCAAAGTCAGAGAACGTTAGACCTGAAGGCAGAATCCCAGAGGGAAAGCTGGTGGCTGAAAGAGAGGGGAGAACCCCAGGGGAGAGCCAGCAGGTGGTGGGGTGTGGGCATGGAGAAAGGAACACATTCTAACAAGGATGTATTGTTCCAGCTGCTTGGCTCTTGGGCCTCCCAGTGCCTGGTAGGCTTACTATTACACTTCAATTCCTAACCTGGGCACCTAATTCTAGAGACTGTTTTCAATCTCATGGCACCCCAGGGTTCCAGGAGCCAGGTGAAGATGACTTGAAACATAGTAATCTATTTCCAGTTAGAATTATACCATATAAGGTTTTCACATATTTCCTTCAAAGTTTGTCTCTGCTACTGCTTGCGTATGAGTCAGCAGGAGCAGCTGAATGGAAAGAAATGAACAAGTAGCAAACGGATGTTTCCAGAATGTCCCAGAAGCATCTGGGTTTGCTTGTCTTACCTCTGTGATGTTCATTCTATGATCATTGCTCTTTTAAAATATTTATGTGCATTCTCCCTACATTCTCCTTTGTGTCGGATGCAAACTGAGATGTAAAGTGAATGTTGTCTTGTTGACTGCTCATAACTTTAAATGAATAAACTGGTAAACCCAAAGGAGCAGCATCTCCCATTTCCCCAATCTGAGTTACAACCTGATCACACGCAGCAGTAGGCATCCAGTCACTGAGCCTTATTCTATCACATGCTGAATGTTAGAAAAGTTCAGCCAGGGACTGGAAAGCATTATGTGTGATGTACCAGGATCCCTCTGACCAGTCTTCAAACTACATCCTTCCTGGTGTCACAAGATTGGAAAGTGACCTTGAGTGAGAAAATTACAGTATTTTCAAAGGAAAGCAAATGAGAGTTTCAGTTTCATATACCTTTTCTGCAAAATACAGCTGCCCCAAGGAATAGATCAGAATGACTCTTTTGAAGCCACATATTCTGTTATCTATGAAACAGCATTGGGATGGTTCCTGTCACACACACACACACACACACACACACACACACACACTGCTTTGCACAGAATGGAAAACTGATGAACTCTCTAAAGGCTTGGCTGGTTCTTAAAAAACAAGGCAATATTCCTGACCTTTGAGATTCTCCCAGTGTCTAGAAATATGCATTATGCTTATCACAATCCTCTTTGGAATTGTGTTTCCATGTGTAGAAGACTAAACAGCAAGCACCTTAAAGGAAGAAAAAGCTGTGTTATTTTGAGTACTTCCTGTCCACAGCTCATAGAAAGCCCATCCTGTCAGAAAGCCAAGAGAATTTCAACACATTCCCAGTGTCTTGAGGAAGTCTATGTAAATAAACACTACTTCGGGATGAAGGGACCGAAATGTACCCAGCTATTGCGTGTTCCCTTCAGTGGAAGGATCGAAGAGCTTAAGCTATTAGTAGTAAGAAAACCAGTCCCTGGAAACCTCCATGTGAATGTTACTCCTCATGTGCTATCCGAAGAGCTTACCTGCTACAATGCTACTTTATGTGAACCATGGGAAGACAAGGACTTTTATGAGAATTGGTGTCTTATCAGCATTTAAGGCTATTTCTATTTATTAACAAGAATATAGGAGCCAATGGTAAGCTAGTGACTTTGGTAAGTCATAGGTAGAAGGTGGTACATGGTAGTCACCAACAGAGCTCTGACAGCAGAGTGTACAAATGCACGCACGTGTGTGTGCGTGCTATGCTTGCATGTATGTGGGTGCACACATATGTAGGTGCACATAAGGCCAGAGGTTGATGTTGAGTGTTTTCCTCTATCTCTCTCCACCTGGTCACTGAGGCAAGGTCTCTCACTTGTCCATTTGGTTAGTCTAGCAAGTCATTTTACCCTGGGGAATCCTGTCTCTCTGGTGAGTGCTGAGAGTGCAGGCAGACCGCCATGATCCCTTCATTGAGTGCTGGGGATACAAACTCAGATCCTCATAATTACATAGCAATTGCTTTATCCACTGAGACATAGCCACAGCCTCAGCAACCGAGTTTGAATTGATGTACTATGGAAAGACAAGGTCTCAGCTTATTCAGGCTGCTGTAGCCAGTACCATAAACTGGGCGACCTAAGCAATACAAATTTATTCCTCACACTTCTGCAGGATAAAGACATCCAAAACACAAACACTGGAAGATTCGGGGTATGGACAAGGGCCTACTATCCATGCCATGGATTTCCTTTTTTCTGCGCAATTTCACATGGTAAAAAGGGTAAATGTGCTCTCTGGGTTCTTGGTCCCTTGGTGAAGGCTCGACTTGCTCACTTAACATTTTTCTAAATCTCACCTCCTTATTTCATCACCTTTCAGTTAAAATCTCAGCATCTGAATTTTGAGAAAGACACAAACATTGGGATTCCAGTCAATGTGGGGGTCAGTTCATTCAGCATGGGGACATGTCATAAAGGTTGAATGGGGATACTTAGCGGAAAAAGCCAGGATTTCTCTCAGGATGGAAGACTTCTTGGCTCTAGAAGGTACCTGTCTTGGTAGGTAGAGGGGATTTCTTCACTGGACGCTGACATGTTTCCTCACAAGCATCACCACCTGCTGTCCAAGGTGAGAAGAGGCTTCAGGACAAATGCTTCCTTTTGCCAAATTTTTCTGGAAGGCTAACAATCTACCATCATCCATATCATCCAATCACAATCTCATTTCTACAGGTTTCAGCCCCTACCTGTATTACTGATTGATAGAGGCACAGACTAAGAGTCACAACAACGACCCACTTTCTCAGTGAGTTCAGGAAGGAAACCTGTTTCTGCCTCTTGAATCCTTTATGGACAGATATATCGTTAATACTTTGGCTTTACTGGCTGAGCAGCTGTTGAGGTCTCATTGGCTCATCAGATCATTGACACATCAATGCTTTTGCGGTTATTGGTCCCAGCATGACAATGAGCACACCATGCCTCAAGTGGTTGCTCATATGCTTTATGACCACCTACATACATGAAAAGACAACATCATCTCTCTTCCTCCAGCTCCCAGTGAGGTTTAGGATACATTTGTGTGTTTAATTCTCACGGGTATGACCACATCAGTCTCGCCTGGTTTGGGTGAACAGACAAAGATCAACAACAGGCCAGGGGAAGCTGTGAGAATTACAAATTCTACCTCCATTTGAGAATGGGGAGTGACTTGGGAAAGTTACATTTTTTAGTTAGTGTTTAAGTGGGTGAAACTTCTCCTAGAGAGGTTGAATATATTTGAGGGCAAGAGGTGGGTGTCTTTGTTGTAACCCACAGAAAATGCCTAAAGAATAGAACGATCAATCCCTAGCTGTGTGGTCAACTCCATGAGAACCAGTGCAAAGAGCCACAATCTTGAAATAATTCCTTCTCAAGCTTTTTGACTTCATGTTTAAACAAATGAAATGTTCAAATACATTAAGTCTAACAATCAGAAATACACTTCACTTAGTTTAAAACGAAAGGTTGTTTCTAATGATTATCTTATCAACTCTGATCTGTAAAATTTATCACAAAGACATTCCCATTAACATCCTATATCTCTAATGGCCTACGTGCCTGGAAAACTATAAGAAATATTATGTTTCTGAAGTTCTAAAACACACATTTACACTGTGAAAATAAGGCCAGATACTCCCAAACTACTTTCTGTTTGAAGTGTTAACTGTAGTCTCGGTAGTTCATCTGTGACTCCTAGCAGAGCTCTGGGTAGTGAGGGATCTCCAAAGTGTTACAGGCTCTGGGGAGATGGCTCACTGGTCAAGAGAACATACTGCTTTAGCATAAAGACCTCTTGGGCTGGAGACCACCAAGTTCAAACTCCCCAGAACTCACTTAAAAATCTGGAACTGACCACACATATTTGTAATTCCATGGTTGGCACAGAAACCAGGGAATCACTTGCAGACTCACTGTAGCTCTGGCTGGAGGGAGAGACCCCGTCTCAGGGAAATACCTGATTGAGGGATGGATAGAGAAGGGCATCTGAAGTTCTTTTCCTCCCTCCACATGCCTGCACACAGTCTGTCTATGTACATACATGTGTGTTTGCATCACCTGTCAACACCAAACACATACTCTTTACAGACACATGTACAGTAAACATTAGATTGGCAAAATTGAGAGAATATTGAATACCATGAAACAATAGCCACTAACATTTTGCAAGCATGCTCCATGTGCTTAGAATTTTCTCATTTAATCTGTGATATAAATATATGGTTAGACCTAATTGTAGGTTGAATGGCGGCCCTCCTCTGCAAAAAAAATGGTACGACCCTCCCTCCCCTGACCTTTGGAACACATGACTGTGATTTTTGTTTTGACAAAGGAAGGGTGTTTAGGAATGAGCTAGGAATCTGAAAGTGAGTTCCTTCTGGATGATTTAGGGTGTCCCTGAGTCCAGTAATGAAGCAGAGAAGAATGAGGGAAGAGGAAGAGAGGCAAGAAGGCCTTGTGATAAGGGAGGCAGGAACTCAAGTCATTCCAGTCACAACCCAAGAAATGCCAGGAGCCATTAGACCCTGGTGGAGGCACCAAAGACCTTCCCTTTGAATAGTCGGAGACCATAACCTACTGACTGGATTTCCAATTGGGGGCTGTGAGAGTAAATTTAATTTGTTGAATCAACCTGGCATGGTCCTTCTGTTATAGTGCCTGATGGGGCCCAAAGCATCCTTAAATAGAGAATCTGTAACTGAGAGAGATGAAAATAAGCTCCAGCAGCTACACAGCTCACTTTATTCCATGGCGGTGGGATCCTGTTTGATTGGGCAGCTTTCTTACTCTGGCCCTGTGCTTTAATTGCAAATCCATGTGCCAATGATTTCCTGATGATTTCCCTGTCTAGAAAGCACCTGTTTACCCAAGACGGATTAGCAATGCTGAGCTTGTGCTGATGCAGAGGTTCAGAGCAGCCCCGCCCAGCAGCTTCCTGCCTCCAGAATCAATTTTTTGCATTAAAAGAGCCATTAGAGTCTGTCCATCAGAAATCCAGTCCACACGTGGCTCAGCTTTTCAACCCAGAGGTAAGGCAGTTCTATACTTGGCCCCGAAGCCTTGCTTTATTTCTGCAATCATAAGTATCATCATCTTTACTCATGCAGGGCAATAACACAATGGAGAATGAACATTAGATTAAATGTATAAAGGTCTGAAATCAATCAAGTCCTCTATGAAACTAAATTTAGAAAAGAGGTCATTAGCTATATTATAGTCAATTTGGAAGTGAATTGAGAAACGAGACCTCACATTCTCCTTAGAAAAAAGAAAAGCAAAAAAAAAAACCTTTATGTCATGAGATAATTTTTATTGCCTTCCATCAAAGTAGTTCAGCCATTACAAAACCCTGAAATCGCTGTGAGTCAAAGAGATTTTATGCTGCAAGTAGAACGGGCCACCACTGCTATTCCCAGTGCCTGCTCTCTGTCAGTGACATGTGCTGTAGAAGGTTAAGGTGAACCTTGAAAAGGGAACCAAAGCCCCAGATTTAACAGAGTACTAAGCAGCCCTTGGCTTCCCTGCTGTACTAACTCCACCTGACTGCACACAAGGGCTGTGAGGATGTGTGGAGCTAGTCAAGGAGACCTAAAAATGCCCAACACATCACAGATCCTATAAAACAAGTGTGAGTACATTCTGTGATCTGTTATCTTGCTTTCTGCTTATCCCCAGAGGGGACAGAAGCTCATGGGAAAGGAAACAGAAGTTACCAGATATCAGCAGAGATCATGGAAACCAATCCGGTCATAACAATCTTGTTTCCTCTTCTCTTGGTCTGAGTTAAGAAGATTGTGTGACATTTGTGAAGGCATCTGATAAGATGTCCAGGTTGTTCCCCCAGATACTCTTGGAGGGGGGTGTCCAGCAGACAGCATCATGGCTCTCGTGGGCCTGTTAATTTAGACCCATACATGAATGAAAACTCAGACAAAGCCATGGTGAATTCTTGATGTGATAACATGAAACTGGTAACAGAATTAGGAGGTTGACAACCCATCATATTACCACATGTAAGTGAAGTCGAAAAGCTGCTTTGCAATGAAGACTTAAAAGCAATCCAGTATGCCCACCGATGAGGATCCCCAGTGGACCGGGGGCAAGGAGGTGGGAAATAGGGGTACCATCTTAAGATCTGCTCATACAATGTTTATAAATATGCATAATAAAGATATTTAATTAATAAAAAAAGGCAAAAAAAGATGTGACTCAAGAGTACCTGTATGAAAAGGCCTTGGGCAGCAGATCAAACCAGAACATAGCAAGGAAGCTAATGTTTGTTAGGTTGTAGTCTCAGAAGAATAGAAGGTAATAGTGAAGCTAGTTGTCTTGTCATTGATTAGATATTGAAAACGGTGTTGTGTTCAGTTCCTTTGGGGCAGAGTAGGAAGAACACAGGCAAGTGGGGACCTGGGAAGATACAAGGAACGTAGATACCTGGAAAACCGTGTTTAAGGATATTCTGAGCCAATGTGATAAGCTGTGAAAGATGCACTTACATAAGGCATTCGGTTGCTTTCAAAACTTTAAAAATGACAGGTAAAAATAATTATTAATGGGCTGGGAGATTGCTTAATGGTTAGGGCATTTGCCTGCAAAGGAGAAGGACCTGAGTTTGATTCCCCAGTACCCACGTAAAGCCAGATACAAAGCATAGACCATGTCTGGAGTTCTTTGCAGTGGCTGGAGGCCCTGGTGTGCCCATTCTCTCTCTGTCTGCCTCTCTCTCTCTCTCTCTCTCTCTCTCTCTCTCTCTCTGTCTCTCGCTCTCTCTCAAGTAAATAATTCAATAAAATATTTTTTAAAATATTCCCATGACCATGGCCAGTAATATTCATTCTATGATTTGAGAGACTCTACCACTATTTTTATAGAGGGTGGGAAGAAATAGAGGTGAAAAATCTTTCAGTACAAGGTAAATACAGTAGTATTTTCAACATGACCGTGGGGAGTAGAGATAAGTCAGTGTTAGGGGTTCATGAGGTCTGTTCTGACTCAATACAGTGAAGATGGTTCAAGAAACTAAAGCTGTACCCAGAATGGAGATATTAACCAGCCATGCATTCAACAGTGCTTGCATAGAGCTACCTTCATTAGCTAATATTTCTGCTTTTGAGCAGTAGATACCAACCTCTTAGGCTGGTTCATACGAACACTTTAAGAAGATCAATGCAGAAGAAGGGCGTGGTGGCAAACACCTTCAGTCCCAGCACTCAGGAGGCAGAGAGGTAGGTTGATCACTGTGAGTTCGAGGCCATCCTGAGACTGAACTGAACAGTGAATTCTAGGGCAGCCTGGGCTAGACTGAGACCCTACCTTAAAACACCAAAAAAAAAAAAAAATCAACGCCATTGGGATAGCTTTCATATCTTACTTTAATGATTGGTATATATTTTTCTAAGACATTATTTTATACAGTTAAAGAAAAAGTCTAATCCTCTTGGTTAGTTGAAAACATGGAGACAGAATTTTAACATTTTATTTTTTTCTTTATTATCCATAAATTAGATACATTGGGTGAGCAAATAATGTGTTAGAGTCCCCAGTTCCCCGATTTCCCTCTTCCCTGTCCCCAATCAGATATCTATCCTCCTCCATGGGCAGTCTGGATAGACCATGGGGTAGGAGGTAATTTTAACAATTTTAGCCTAGACATTCTTGACCTTTTGAATTGACCTAGTTATTCAAACACTTCTCCCTAGAGGGCGCCAAATCGTTACCAAAATTTCACTGGGTAACTACCTAAATTCTTTGGAATTGCCTGTTGGGAGCCCTGGCACCACTTCTTTTATTAAGATGTGAAGAACTGTCATTATGCAACAAAGATCATGAATCCCAGAGCTGATGAGGTCATGGCAAAAATCTAGTCGGGTTCTATACTCCTACAGATGAGCAAAGTCAAGTCCAAACACAGCACACAAGTGACCCAAGTCCAGTGAGAGGCAGGTCCATTGACTTGCTTCCAACCACTCCACTCCACACCACATCCTGCCCAGAAGCTCCTGGGCTTTGACCCAAAGCTGCTCTAGAACTGAACTATCCTTAACAACCATGCTACAGAAGCATTGCCGTGTGCTCTCGCAAACTGTCATCTGCCAGGATGTTAACGTGTAAGTTATGCACTTATCATGTTCAAATGCAGGCTGTAGTGCTGATAAGCTTGCTGAGCAATTCAGATCTTGTCATCTAACAGCATCACATGACACCCACAGTTAACACTGGACACTGTCTTGAGGCTGGTTGGCGCCCTCTAGAGAGAAATGTTAGAATAACCAGGTCGACTCAAGAGGTCAAGCCCCATGAGATTAAAATTGTTAAAATTCTGTCTTTATAGAAAGTTTTTAACTAAAAAGGATGTGCACATAAGATACAATATTCTATCAGAAGTAAAACATTCATCATTGAATCAAAATATTCAAAATAGCATATCTTACATGCAACATAGGTAAAGCTTAGCCAAAGGAGTTATTAATACATTTGACTGAATCTCTGTTAGCAAAATGTACTTACACACATCTCTCTTTGAGATTTCAAGAATCAAGCGCATAAAGAGTATCCACTCTACCCACTTATTTTCTTCCGCCAAATAAAAGATAATTTTTGCAATTATTCTCCAGGTAAAAGATCTGTCTCCCTGGAAACCTCATCGACCTGGTGGCTCTTGGTGTTGCCCATAGAATGGCTGAAAGAAAGAAACACCAATTGCCCACGAGCAAGGGAACAAAGACAAATGCAAGTCCTGTGGTTGTTTATTTAAAAGGCTGAGTACTCTTCAAAAGCAACCGATTTCAACCATTAATAAGATTACTGGAAAGATTTCATTTCCATCCAGCACTGTGTTTGGTCTTATCACACTTGAGATGCTTCATCCCTTCAAGCTATTGTGGATGTGGAGATTTCACAGGCACAGAGAGGGGCCTTGGAACTATTCTCTTCCTGCTTAGATGGGGGTCTAGATTCTTCTTTTTATTGTCCATAATGAGTTACATTATTTAGTGGGCAAACAATGAGTTGTTATCCCCAATTCCCCAATGCCCCCCCCATCCCCAATCAGCTGGATATCCTCCTTCGTCTTTGTGGCAGGGGACCATGGATAGCCTAGTACTCAGCCCGGTTCTCCTGGCCCAAGTGTGTTGTTACTGAGGGGTGCTATGCCTCTGGATCGTCTCCCCCACCTTGGCTCTCACAATCTTTCCACCCCCTCTTCAGCTCAGTTCCCTGAGTCCTGGTGGGTGAGTATTAAGGCTGCTTTAATTGTGAGCTTAGGGGTCTTTGTGTCAAAAATCATTGGTTTCTGTCTCACTGGCTTCTCCTGTGTTGATTGAATGGCCGTGGCTGTGGGTCTCTTGTTCATAGATTCTTCCAACAGGTGTAGCAGCTAGCTACTGATGGCTAACAAGCCACCTCAGGTATCAGTGGATTATTAGTGAAGAAGCCATTATTTATTATTGCTAAGGAGCTGAGGAACTCTCTGGGTAACTTTTCTGGAGCTATCAGGAATTTCCTTATATACCCACAGCTAGCCTAGGTCAGCCAGGTCGCTCTGAGGGGCTCTGAACCTGGTTTTGAACAGCCAGAAAGGGTCAGTTCCTCTTGATGTGATGTATCTCCTACACCATCAGCTAGCATTGAGCATGTTCTTTTCTCATGGTAAAGGCAGTGGACTATAGAGGGGGACAGGGAGGCTGAAGAACTTTGTAAGCTTCTCTCTCTCGCTCTCTCTCTCTCTCTCTCTCTTTCTCTCTGTGCGTGTTTGTGTGTGTCCATCTTACTAGCCAAAGTACATCATGGTTGCAATCACTTTCAGTCAATTATTATGGAAGGTAGAAAGGCTCCCTCCTGCACACACAGAGGTGTGAAGGAAGAGTGTTTTCCAGGCCAAGGGATGCACTCTCTTCTTTGAATTTTTGTTAGCAATAATGACATTCACTATGACATTTTCATACATGTGGTTTTAGTTACCTTTCTCACTGCTGTGACCAAATCTGGCAGATACAACCTAAGAGAGAAGAGGTTTAGGCTTGGAGTTTCAGGACATATAGTCCATGGTGGTGGGGTAGGCCTGCTGGCTGGGGGGCTGCAGCAGCTGCATCTCACATGGCAATGACCAGGAAGTAAAGACACACCCTGAAGTCATAGAACCTTCCAGGGTCTGGCCCAAATGGCCAATTTTGCCAGCAAGACTGTTTTTCCCCAAAGTTTCACAAACTACCCCCTGACAATAAAAGGCTTCTTTAATGATAGTCCACCACGAATATCTGAGGTGGTTTGTTACCCAGTGTTCACCATACATGAATATGTGAGGAACATTTTATATCAAAACCGTAGCCGTCATTGCATTTCACTCATACCCCCTCCCCCATCCTCCTTTCTGGGGACAAAATCTTATATCATACATACTTATTGGAGATAAGACACAAAACAAACACCCAGACGAAGGTATCAGGCACCACCAGTACACACGTCTGACATCTAACTCTGTGGAAGAGGTCAATTTCAGAAAGGGAAGGTGCAACAGAATTACAGTCATAGAATTCACATGGTTTATTGGATCACTACTTTTTCCCAATGGTTTAAAGTTGGGTATATTGATTAAAACTTGAGAAACTTGCATTCACAAGAAAGGAAACAGAGGAATGTCAACTAATACAGACTCGGGAGCAGGATGTTGACGGTATTAGGACCTGCAATACTTTTGCTCTAAACTAGCACTTAGCCTGGGTGCAGTGGACACTGTCTGGGGGGGGGGGATTCACACAGTAGAGAATGCTTGATGGCGCATCTTTCATCTATACAAAACCAAACACAAGAAAGAAGACTGGTGAGTCAGCTACTGTGAAGGGAAAACCGAGGGAAATATTTTAAGTTTTAGAAGCAAGCCTAGGAAGATGCAGCCTGACTCACCCCAGGGCACATGTTTTCTGACAGAGCAGGAATGGGAAATGCTGGTCTACCATCTATGGTAGCAGATGGACAGCAAGCTGCTCTCGCCAAATGACAAGTCCAAGGATTTCACACCAATGAAGAGTATCACAATTATTTGAAAATAAAAATGATGATGCTACAGAAGGTACTAGAAAAAAACATCTTACAGCTTTACACAAAAGGAGAGGAAACAGGTCATAGTTTCTCTCCTTGCTCCTGAGAGGGAAAATTAATTATAAAAAGGTCAGATTGCACACAAACCTACCAGAGGAACCCACATCAGACACTTCAGTTTCTTACAATCACTGCTTTTTCATAAGCCAGAGAGAACAGAGCCTGGAAAAATCAAGTTAGCTTAAATTACAAACACACTTGAAACAGCTTAATTCTGAAAGGGTATTGAATACTGAGGTGATATCACCAATACAACCAGAGGTCTGCATTTAGGACTTCAAGATCACGTAGCTTTCTCATGCAATAAGATACTCAGGTTGGAGGTTTGACTATCAGTAAAACCTTTAAAATGGCAAGACATTCACTTAATTCTGATCTTTTTCAAAGTAGAGACAACTTTGAACTTCAGCAAAGTCCAGATATGGGTGTGGTTGAATGAAAGAAAAAGCTGGATGGACCTGGGGTGGGGTAGATTTGCCATTTGTCAGGGAGACCTTGTTAGTGTCCACATTGCCTGCGGACTTATAAAAAGGCACTTCAAATGTGCTGGAAGAAAGTTCTGGCTGCTTTAGAGAGGAAGTACTTTGAGTTGAGATGGAGGTGTTGCTCAGGTTGGGCTGATTGCTTTATATGCATGATGCTCTAGATTTCATCTCCAGAACTGGAAAAAAATATTAAAGGAGATAGAGAAGCACCTGGAGTTAAACTCAGGAGGGCAGACACAGAGATGCACTGAGTGAAGAGACCAGTCCCAGGGCTGGGGAGATAGCTCAGGGGAGATAGCTTGATCATCAGAAACCATGTTATAAAAGCTGGGCACGCTGGGGCATGCGGGTAATCCCCAGCACTGAGGATTCAGAGACACGTGTATCCCTGGGCTTGCTGGCCACCACTTTAGCCCAATTAGGAAAGTTCCAGGCCAAGAGGGCCTGTCTCAAAAGAAAGAAGAAGTGAATGTTTTCTGAGGAATGACATCATAGGTTGTCATCTGATCTCTACCCATGCACACACATGTGAGTATGCATAGGTACACACACATATGTGCAGAAATAAAGAAAAACCTAGCTCACATGCAGAGCCCAAGAGAGGAAAAATAAGTTGCCTCCTAAATCCACCAAGTAAGATGTACAAGTAAAGCTTGACAATGTCTTTGTAATACCAGTTCAAAACTATGTACATATATTTGTAGAATTTTCACAGAGACCTCATTCATATGGACTTTGAAAACAAGTGAAATCATTTCTTCTAGTTATGCCCAATGGAAGTTGAGGCCCAGGCGGTGAAACTTGCAATTATTTACATTTGAGAGTTGGTGGACAAAGTCCATTTACTTGTTTTTGTTTTTGTTTTTAAGGTAGGGACTTGCTCTAGCCCAGGCTGACCTAGAATTCACTAGGTAGTCTCAGGCTGGCCTGGAACTCATGGTGATCCTCCTACTTCTCCCTCCCATGTGCTGGCATTAAAGGAGTGCTCCAGGCTGCCGGGATACTTGGAGCTCTGCTTTGATCCAGACCATAATGGACAGTCATCAGATCTGATTCTTTGTACCTGTCAGAGGCTAGAAGTATGATTTCTGCTTAATAAGAGGTTTAGAACGTATTTTTAGGCATGAATGACCATTAGTCCTCAGTGAGAACACACCAATTATCCGAGCCATGGCTTTGAAATTTATTTTCATTCAGTAATCATTTCATACCAAACTCCATCTTTCTCCACTTCATTTGAAAAATAAGAAGACAGTTTCAAATCTTTTAACATCTATAAAATAATATGGCTTATACCCAACTCCCAAAAAACATTCGTAACAAAAGAACTTTGCTTTATATCAGGTAAGCAAACAGAGATGGTGGTATAACAGCCTCTCCTTGAGGTGGATAAGTGGCCTATATTTGTAGGTATTTCTCTCCTTCAGTGCTCATCACTAATGATAGTCACGGTTCACAATGGCAAACAGTGTAAAGCAGAGAAAATAC
>PVHP010015744.1:0-36988 GCA_004024765.1 Zapus hudsonius | reverse complement strand
TTTTGGGGTCCTTGTGTCGAAGATTGTTAGTTTCTGTCTCACTGGCCTATCCTGTGTAGATTGAATGTCTGTGGCTGTGAGTCCCTTGTGGGGTTCCATATGGATCCTCCACGGTATGACTGCGGTGGCTCCTCTCTTGCCAGAATCTCAGGTATCGGCCCACGGTAGGTTGGCAGGGTCAGATGGTCCCCAGCTCTCTTGCTGCATCCCGAAAAACACAAGCACAATCTCCATCGGAGAGTATGATCAGTGTAGGTCAACAAATATACACATTTCTGGATTACCTAGACTCTACTTTTAGTAGCCTCCCACAGTGCATCTTGTCTCAGGAGCCCAAGAGTATGGGATCCGGTAATCATCGCCCTGAATACCAAGTTCCAGAGAAGGGGTCCCCCTCACTAAGTGGAAGATTGGCCAAATTAGAAAGCTGTTGATTGTCTTACCTAGGCTCTGGCTCTTGCACAAGTGCTCCTTTCTTGGTTCGCTGTTCTCTCCCAGTAGGGGGTGTGGTCAGCCCACTCATGACCCCAGATTGTGTTTCGTGTCAGTGGTCTCTGTTTACTCCAGCTGTTGTTGATCATTTTCCCCTGGCAGCCTGTGCAGTGCCTTCTAGCACTACATTCACTGCCTTCTGGGGGCTGGATACCAATCCGGACGTTGAAGGGCCTCTTGCTGCTGGTCGATGGCATTCTGTGGTTTCTTCAGCAGCAGGGTTTTGCCTCAGGCCTAGGGAAGGCACCCAAGAGCTTTGACAGAATTCTGTCATGTTGTTGGAATCTCATGATTCGCTTTGGTCAACAGCTCAGTGAGGGAAGGAACCAATGGATGGAACCAGGGGTTGTCCGCCAGCCAAGACTTTTAAAATGATGTTTTCCTGAGTCATTTGCTATTTTTTTTTAAGAGATACAACTCAAGGAAATTCTTTTTTAAAAAATATTTTATTTATTCATTTTCAAGCAGAGAGATGCAGAGAGATGCAGAGAGAGAGAGAGAGAGAGAGAGAGAGAGAGAGAGAGAGAGAGAGAGAGAGCGAGCGCACCAGGGTCACCACCTTGTGGGTCTGTCTTATGTGGGTATTGGGGAGTTGAACTAGGGGCCATAGGCACTGGAGGCAAGTGCCTTAACTGCTGAGCCATCTCTCCAGCTATTATTTTTTTAAAAAAGAATTTCATAAAAAATTACAAAACTTCTGAACAGGATGGATATAGAACTACAAGTTGACCCAGCTATCCCTCTACTGGGCATATATCCTCAAGACTCCTCGTTTCATCACAGAGACATCTGCACAACCATGTTTATAGCAACTCAATTCATAATAGCTAGGAATTGGAACCAACCTAAATGGCCATCACTAGATGATTGGATATAAAAAATGTGGTACATATACACCATGGAATTCTACTCAGCAATTAGAGAAAATGACATAATGAAATTCAAAGAAAAATGGATGGACTTGGAACAGATCATACTCAGTGAACTCACACAAGAATAGAGACCAGCACTGCATATTCTCTCTTATCGGTGGGCCTAATCAGGTTAAACCGAACTGCAAGTAAATATGACTATTTCACTCAGGTGAAAGGCAAAGGGGACAGAAGGAAATGGGGGCAGTGGTGGAAGCAACAGAGCTGGGAGATGTATACAAACCTAAACTAACATTAATCTGACTCCATAGAATTCTATCTTCTGTACAAGTTCTGGAGGTAGATAGGGCCCCAAAGGGGGGGGGGTGGTGTGGAAGCCTACCAATGGTACATAGGATGCTGACCTTTGACTCCACAACCCAGGAAGTAGTTACCTCACACAATGAGCTGTTGATCAGAGTGACCCACATGGTCCCTAAAAAAAAGACCAACTTTTGTCACAGCCCTTGAATACCCACCTCAGGCAAAAGATAAGACCCTATTGCTGAAGATTCTATAGACTGATATCACACAACAATGAGAGACCCTGCTGAATCCAGAAACGAAATCAGCTCCCAGATGGGCAGCCTGGGTAATGCCGGAAGGTGTTGCACGAGCTGCCAGGGGAACCAGACAACGATATCCTGAGTGGGCAGGACTGAGAGTGCAGAACACACTGCTATATGGCACAGACGAGCAAGTCAAGAAGTGCCCATCTGTACAATAGTGGCGCCCAACCTAGGTGGGTAATCAACAGCTGGCTAATTGGCATTGAGATCCATTCAAAGGCAGGGAACCCCTGACTGGTAAGGGGACCCAAGGCAACCTTGAAGGAGAACCAAGAACCCCATCTACTTTGGGAAGTCCTCACTAACCATAGGTCCTCAGAAAGGCTATACCCTCCAAACACTCACCAAACTAGCAATATTTGTCTCAATTGACCAATAATAATCTCACTCTCCGCTGGAGCCTCTGCTTGTACTTTTCAGAAAGCAACAAGAACTGGGGACAACCGAACTCCACCAAAGGGACCTGATTTGATGGGGGACACCCAAGCAGGAGGCGATTCACCTCAAACTCACCATTTAGAGCCCTAACACAACCTCTAAGGAAGTGAGATGACGAGCAAAAGAGCTACTCCCACAGCAAGGCAGATAACCTAGACAATGTCCTAGACAAAGGACAATGGAGAGAGGCACCAAGGGTGCCCAAAATTTTCCAAAATACAAATTTACAGACTCTTAAAAACCTATTAACTATGCAAAATTTAAAGTCACCCACTATGACTCAGATAAATTGGCGGAAGAGGGGGTGGAAAGAATGTAAGAGTCATGGGGGGAGAATAATTAATGCATAAGAGGGAATGTCATCATGGATTCAATGGCTTTATCTTAGAACCTATGATACTGAGCATATTGCTGTGTTAATATATATAATTCTGAGCCAATGAAAACGTTAAAAAAAGAAAGATAAAAATTGCAAAATTTAGAATTTGTAAATTTTGATCACAAACCTTCTTGGCTTATAAGGCATTTATAATTATGAACAAGGTAGCTAATGTCAATGAAAGAAAAACATGAAAAGAATTGTTTATATTCTCCATTGTCCATGAAATTGATGGAGACTTCTTGTCTGTTTGAAAAGAATCTTGAATTTTGGGGACATTTTTCATTTCTCATAGGGTTGCCTTTAGAGGTTGAAATTCATTGATATATTATTCACTCATCCATTTGATCATAAAGGCTGTGTCAAGAGTCTACTTAGTGTAGGCCAAGCCACTGTCTGAGGTGCTAGGGTTACAAAGATAAATGAGCTGCCTTTTGTGAGGTAGGGATAAGGCTCTGGATACTTGAAATATGTCACACATTTTACTAAATGATAAGCCATGTCTTTGACTTATCATTAAAAGCAAAAGACAGACTAAAAGCAAAGACAACTTACATAGAGTAGAAGCTTGAAAACCATGAATCAAAATGGACTGTTTCTCTTGGTAAGTTGATCGTCAGATATTTTGGGAAGTGACAGGAAGCCAACATACCACTTAGAGGTGAACAGTATTTGTGGCTATTCTAACATATCTTTTTCTAGACAAAGAAGCTGGAAAACCCTTAATTTTTAAAGATGACTCTTAATTTGAAAACATTACTATACTGTGTGGGTCCAAGCAAACAGTGTTGGTAAGCTAGTTTCAACATGGAGACTAATGCTGTCGAGTTTCTCAAATGGAGAGGCTCTACTTTGGTGAATCCATGCCAAAGTCAGAAACAAAGCTGATGTGGACACAGAGGAGGGAGGGCTCCCAGGCAGAGAGGTTTAGGGAGTCCTGAGGAGGAATGGATGCCTGGATAGAGGATATTCCTCCCTCAGGTGGAGACTGTGGCTATTGGAGAAAAGGAAGAGAAAAATAAGGAAATGTTCCACACAGCATCTGGAACCCTGAGGGCTTGCAATGATCTGACACTTTTTATTTATTTATTTATTTTGGTAAAGACTGTGCCTGAGTATTTTTGTTTAAACACTAAACACTATAGGTAAGTGTAAGAGGTTATAGAATTTTGATCACAATTTAGATGCCTAGAATCAGAGACTTCCTTTTGTGGAATTAAAAGAAGATAAACTCACAATTTCACCTTTAAAAATGCATTCCTCAGTTCAAATTGCTTCCTCTGTTAGGCTGAAGTTCTCCTTGGTTACTCCTCGTTTGCTCTATTGGACACACGAATTCTTAGTGGTTTTCCTGCCAGCTGAAAGTATAGCCCTGAGTATGGGCTATACTCAATTAGAAGGCAATCAATAATATCATGACACTGTTTAGAAATTTGACAACCTTTGATTAACTTAGTTTTCATGTATTTGTAATATCTTTCTAAATATTGGATAATTGTGAACTGAAGATCTGAGTTGATTATTCTTGTATCCATCAGAGTTTAGGTCAGTGCCTTTATACACTGTAGGTATCATTCAAACATCTCTTACCTGCAGCGTAACAAAATTGAGTTGAAAGCAGAAAATTAGGTAGCTAATTGCTTTGTCTATGTGAGTTCAAAACCTCTTTGATGCCCCTGATCTGCCCCACTGGAGTGAGATGAGATTTTTCAACTGATGGTTAATCATTGATCAGGCATGACTTGGATTTATGGAGCCCAATACCTCCATCCAAAGCAGCAGATGATAATAGTTCACAAACCTGTAATTCAACCAAGGTATTTAATTAGGAAGTATTTGAAGACTATTTTTTGGTTCCAATCAATCTCTATAATTGTGACTATTTTGTGTCCACCATAGATACAGCCTGGGGATTTGGAACAGATAATTTTCAGGAAGCCAAGAAATTTTCAGTTGCAGAATACAAAGAAAAGAAACATTGTCTTTTCTCCCACACAAGAAAACAGCCTTGCAATCTGGTCAAGAGGGAAATGTGTATACAGAGAGAAAGAGAGAAAGAAAGATGTAGGGAATATATATGATATGACTTATATATATTTATATATATAGTCTTACATATCTGATTGCAATGGCTGACCTCTACTGTGGACTCCAATTGTCAACTGGCATGGATCTAGAATCATCTAGGAGACAAATCTGTGGACATGCCTGAGGGAGATTCTGGATTAGACTAATGAGGGGAAAGACCTACCCAACCTGATGAGACCTCTGTCCAATAGGCTGGGGTCCCAGACTTAGTAGAAAGGAAAAGCCTGGCAGTTGCTTCCAGATCTGCACTGTGAGCCTGCTTCCTTTTCTGAGCTTTAATTCAAAAGGTGAAATCTTTCCTTTTCACCATTTTACTTTCTCTTCTTTGGAAGCTGGTCGGAGTAAGCATGCTCACACCAACGCTTTGGATGATTCCTTTTTCCACTGTTTTCTCAAGAAATTTCTTTTGCTTCATTTAAAATAAAAGGAGAAAGCAGAGTGTCAGCATTCATTGCTCTCTGCTTCCCAGTGAGGCAAGCTGCTTCATGTTCCCGATGCCATGGCTTCTCCACAGTGATGGACTGGAACCCTTTCCTCTCGAGGAGATCTTGTCAAATCATTTGTCACAACAATGAGAAAAGTAACTAAAACCCACACAAATAAAATTCACTATATATATATCTTAGTATAAAGTTGGAATCAACTTTTTCTGTGACATCAAACACGAAGATGAGGATTTCATCAGCCTAGGCTGTCAAGGCCCTGTTCTGAAACACGTCCTGTGTATCATCAAAGGTGTCTTTGGTATTATTTGTGCACAGCATCTGGGCATCTCAGGAGACACAAAGGGGTAAAATATATGATCCCTACTCTCGAGGTCTTCAAAATTTAACAGGAAAAAATGGTTTCCTAAGTAAATAGGATTTTATTCATAATGGTGTGATTTTTTAATGACACTAAATATGCAGTGAGGAAATGGGGCAGTTGGAGGAACCAGAGAATACTGGGATATCATAGGATCCGATCAGAGCTGGGTGGAGTAGAGGGGAGCCCACTGGAAGGATCCAGACAGAGGACCAGATGACAAGTAAAGTGAGTGTTACGGAGACTGGATGCCTTTGTTGCTTTCTCATTGTTAGGACCAGAAGCAACTGAAGGAAGGAAGGGTCTATTTTGGGTCAAATTCTAGGGGATAGAGCCAATCATGGTGGCAGTTGCATGGAGCAGCTGGTAACATTGAGTCTGCCCTGAGGAAGCAGAGAGCAATGAACACTGAGTGCTCAGCCAGCTTCTCCAGGGCCCTGATGGATGGGATGGTGCCACCCTCAGGTAGGGTGCATCCTCATAATCTAGAAAACCCCTCCCAGACGTGTCCAGAGATTTGTTTTCACAGTGGATTAATTTAACTGGCTGGAGAAGATTGTTGAGTCCATGGGTGTGGATGGAACAAGGGTGTGAGCCCTTAAGGCCTAGGGGAGAACTAAGCTCTCCTTCATTTCCTTCCCAAGGTGCTCTGCTGACTTCAAGCTGCATCCTTCTTGAACTGTGGCCTGCTATTTCCCCGCCTTGTGCCCAGCTAAATGAGCAACCCTAGTAGGAGTACCTAGAAGTACTTTACATGCTTGTTACTCTTTGTAACTTTGGTGTTTATAGTGGTGCCTGGAAAATGAGACCTTTTATAAATGTTGACCCTGGAAGGTGAGCGATCCAGCTATTTCGTCTGAAAGCCAGGTGAAGAAGTTTGAGTTGGGGAAAGGAAATGATATGATCAGAACTGTGCTTTCTGAAGATAACACTAACAACTGGTGTGGAAGGGAGCAAATTACAGAGAAGAAAAGCCCAAGGCCAGAAAACCTGTCAGCAGCTGTCACAAACATCTAGGAGAGAGGGCAAAGCCTGGGCTGAGCTGTGGGAGTAGAACGGAGGAATAGACTCAATTATATTTGGCAACATCTGTATGCAGAGAATGCTTAATGAAAGAAAAGACCCTGGAGTTGCAGTCACCTATCAAACTCAGATTGCTTATAAACTTTTCAGCTAATTTGCCACTTCTATGTGATTAAAGTGGGTTTCTCTCTTGTTGATGAGATCTGCCATGAAATGTTAGTCTTCAAAAACAAAAGCTAGACAGTCAACAGCTGGATATTATCCTCAAATTATTGCAGCTGCTGAGAACCTTTGAGGGTCTTGAACATGGGAGTCACTCTCATGGAAGACGAAGGGTTCCTATGAAAGGATTAAAGGCTAGTGAACACAGCAGCTCCTGCCAAATTTGTCAGAGAAGGGGTACAAGTGTCAGCTATGCCTCAGAGATTCTCCTTAATGATTCGGGGCTGCCTTCCATATGACAAGTTCAGCAGCAGGATTCAACAGTTTCGAAGCCTTTCTCCTTGAGGATTGAGAGGACGAGGGTGAAGCATGCGTCTGTGTTAAGAGTTTCCTGTTTTTCTTTTCTTTTTTTTTTCCTGACTTGAAATTTTTTGTAGGAAATCAATAAAATGAACTTCATAAGTAGATTGGTGAGGAAATATTTTGGCTGCTGTCATCAACACTGTACTCATATGAACTGGAAAAAAGCACTCATAGCAAATGTATATTGTAGGTTGTCAACTTGAGAATGGATTCCAGCAAAATAAATATAAGGAAGCCTGTGACTTTACCAAGGATTTTGCATTTGTTCGTGAAAAGATAAAATTTCAAGTAAGCCCTTTTGACAACCTTTGGAGGTTATGCAAGATTACATAGAAGCTGCAGGTGAGCTACTATTTAAAGGAATGACCACAAATGTCAATAGCCAGGGCATACTGCCAACTCCATATGGAGCGTCTGAGCCCAGGGATGTATCTGATTTACCACTCGTGAGGTGGTTAAAAAGGAAAAGAGAAAAACCAAGAAATATACATGTGAGGAGTTCCCTGGAGGACCCCTGGTATGAAATATGTTTGAGCATCATTCTGCAGGATCCCTAGTCTGAAATACACTGCATCCAAGTAAGAGCCTCTTCTAGAAGGGGAGAAAATGATGGCTTCTTTCTTGAGTCTGGTGTTGGCAGTGTTAAACCCAAAAGAGGAACACAACTCTTTTCAGTGGAATATTGAGTAGATTATGGAGGAGAAACTGGCATAAAATGATAATCAATATTCATTAGATAAAATATGTCTTATTATCAGCAAAACAAAAAGAATTAATTCATTTAAACGGCCTCTATTGAACATTTGCTTTGTAAAACACAACAATGATAAAAAAGAGAGAGGATAAATGCACTTTTCAGGACTCACTGGAATAATAAATCATTATTTGACTAGAGGTAAAATCGGAATGGGTTTTCAAGGCCCTTTATTTTTCACATATTTTTTTCTCTGTGTCTTCTCTTCTTCCAGCTTTCCGCCTTCTGCCCTCCACCTGCCTGCTGTTTATATACTTTCTGTCATTGTAGAACGTGAGAGAAGAAATGCACCCTGCAATCTCATGTGGTCCTCAACTCCAGCTGCGTCTCAATACCTGTGCTGGGTGGGGTGAGTGTGGCCTTCTCACTAAGACTGATGTTTTTTCTCCTGGGTGGCTTCTGGTCATTCCTGCCTTGGATTCTGGCAAAATTGACAAGGAAGGGGTTTTCAAATCCCCCCCCTTACATGTACCCTAATATAATTCGGAAAGAGTCTTCTCTTTGTACATATATATATATATATATATATATATATATTTCTTTTTCCTTTTTCTTTGCTTTTGCTTTGCATATTTAAAATCAATATCAAAATGATTCAATATGTGTTTAAGTGGCTCTCAATAATGTAATTTTTGTAAAATATTCATATTTTAATAGATTATGAGATAAGCCCAATGAAACCAGAGACCATAAGATTTGAGATTTCTCCTGCCATGATTCATTTAAGCAATGCACAGATAGACCTTTGTCCTGCTGTTTGGCATTTTCCAGTCCTTTCCTTCTTTTTTTTAAAATATTTTATTTATTCATTTTCAAGCAGAGAGAGAGAGAGAGAGAGAGAGAGAGAGAGAGAGAGAGAGAGAGAGAGAGAGAGAGAGAGAGAGCACACCAGGGCCACTAACCTGTGGGTCTGGCTTATGTGGGACCTGGGGAATTGAACCCAGGGCCTTAGGCACCCGAGGCAAGTGCCCCAACCGCTGAGCCATTTCTCCAGCCCAGTCCTTTCCTTCTTGAACTCTCCCTTCCAACCCATTTCTCGCATATAATTTTAGGTTTACTGCTTACTTTATCACATTCTCTTTGGAAACCAGGTTTATAATTGAACTTTAATATTTAGAAAAGTTTCCATAAGGCTGAAAGTTAAAATATCAAATATATTCTCCTACTGATCTCAAAGCCAATGATCACTAAACATACAATTATCATGGACTTGTCACAAATGTATTATAGATTTTGATCACTAATGATTATAAAAAGTTTAATTTAACTTGAAGTACAATTTAACATGAAGTGTATGTGACTTTTAAAGAAATTGGTTAGATTAATACCTTAATAGTGATAAAATGACAAAGGCTTTAGCATTAGTAATATCTCAGTTTTCATTTTGATAGATGCAAATCCTCATAAAATTTGTTCACATAGAGAGTGGCATTAGAAAGAATATTGCTATGACAATGTCACTCAAGTTTTTGAACCTTTTCTGAATTATGTGCCAAAAACACTTCTTAGTGATGTCTCCTTAAAGACATTTAAAAATAACTGATCAGTGGAAAATTGGATTAAGTTCTTACTTCAATTTTCTTTAAGGGAAAATAAAATGCCTGAACCATTTGCCAAAAAGTTTCTTATCCACCTATCCAGCTGTTCTCTTTCACCACATGAGCACCAACTTGACCATTAGGAGATATCCCTCTACAGCCAGGCCAGGAATGTATCGTTGTAATATTCATGAAGGGTGAGAAGCATGTCTTTGAAAAAGAAAAAAAAAAGGCCTGAGAATTATATCACAAAAGGAATGAAAACCTGAGACTCCGAACTTGACTGCCAGATGAACTTTTTGTTTTATGGGAAGGGAATATATATTTAAATAGGTTAGCCCTCTCCTAAATTCATTTATATATTATGGAGCTGGGAGATGTAGCTCGGTAGCAGAGTGCTTGCCTAGTACAAGACCTTGGGCTCTAGCAATGCAAAAAAAAAAAGCAGATATATAGGAAAGACATAGTCAAATGGTCAAAGAACAACTCTAAGGTTTAATAAAGAATTTGTGGATGGAGTGTTTCTCTCCCACCAAAATCTCTTAGACCTTATGTCACAGGTAGGCACACAGGTGACTACAAATTCCACTTGTCTTTATTATTATTTTTACTTGCTGTGTTGTTGGGAAATGTTTCATGAATTCAACTGAAGTCAATTTAGCCGATCAGAGCTGTGAACCACAGCTCTATTTAGTGGCGATATAATGCAAACTACATTTGCAATTTAAAGTGTTCTGGAAGCTATACTAAAAAGGTAAAAAGAAAAAGGTAAGTTAATCCTAATAATATAATTTATGTACTCCCAAATATCACAATATTATGTCAACAGAGTGTTAACATATTTTTTATGACATATGCATATTATCTTATTCTATGCCTTCAGTTCAGTGTATTTTTAGACTTATAGCGTTTCTCGGTTCGTACGAGTTATGCTTCAAAGGCTCAGTAGCTTTCCACGCTTAGGGGCAATCATACTGAGAATATAGATGGTTGAAAACTAAACGTGTGTGTGCTCTGATACTGTGTTGTAGCTGGGCTTGTTATTTCAGCACTTGGGAGGCAAAGGCATTGAGAGTTCCAGGTTATCCTGTGCTATATAGGGAGACCCTATCTCAAAAAGGAAAGGAAGGAAGGAAGGAAAGAAGAAAAAAGAAAGAAAAATAAATCACTGTTACAGAACATCAGTAGGAAGAGATGCAAAAAAGAAAAAAGAAAGAAAAATAAATCACTGTTACAGTTCATCAGTAGGAAGAGATGCAAAACCACTAATTTGCATTTTAATAAATAATGTTCTTTACCCCCTCCTCTCACTTTGTATGGAATCTGGCACTTTACCGAAGTTCTAATTAGCTACTGATCTTTGCAGTGTGTATCACTTTTCGGCAAATGTGTCATGAGATGGTACTTGTCGCGCTCTTACATTACATCTGAAGTAGAATAATCAAGTCTATTTTTACTAGAACACTGATTTCCTCCAGCTTTTCATTAGTTGTATTAGCTCCTTCCAATCTGCAAAAATCAATAATTTCAGAGTTGAGATCTACTTCTCGCTTCCATTCCCTTGACTATTTGGACTCTCTTGCTGCCATTCCTCCTCCTCCATTTTCTCCTGCCCCACTTTTCTGACAGTCATTTAATTTAGAAGATAATGGCCCCACTTCCAACAGATAAATAACGAGTAGTCTTATCCAGGGGTTGTGAGCCAGCTTTGCATTGCCAGTGATGGACAGGAACTCTCAAAACATAGCATGTATCGCAATTACCTGGGGATCTTGTGAAAATCCAGAGTCCTGGGTGCTAGCTCCCTTTCGGATTCAGTTGGCCTGAGATTTGGCATTTTTAACAGATTCTCAGGAGAGAATGGAGCACTGCCCTTGGAACCATGAGAGGAGAGTATGGGCTTGCCATTCATTTTGGTCAACAAGCTCTGAGAGAAATCTGGCAAAGAACATCCTTTCTTATAAGAAGGCACCTGTTAATAAAGGCATCATTTTTGCCTCTTCGGCCCCATCTCCTTGCTTCCTGCTTGGAAGGACATGTTGCATTCAGCTCTTTGCTTCTGGGACAAACATCCAACCAGAAGCAGGTTGAGGGAGGAAAGTGGTTTATTTCAAGCTGTCGGGTTGCAGGAGAACACCATCAATGGTGCAAGAAGCTGGCTCACTTCTATAGATCCAAGCAGAGACATCACCAACAGCCAGCACCACGCAATCTCCAGAGCTCCAAATGCTCTCCCACACCCTAGGGCTGGACTGCAAGATCCACCCCCAGTGACATACCTCTTCTCCAGTAGGGACCAAGCCTGAGTCTATTCGGCCACACATTTAAACCACTACGGGCCATCAAGGAAGGAAGGCTGTCCAAGAGGATTCAGAGAAGCTATCCCACACCCTGATGTGGTAGAGCTCTGAATCCACCTGTCTCTGTCATTTCAGTCTTCACTGGGTTGCCCCTGTCTGGTTTTCTGTTGGTTGCAGCCAAAGCATTCAACACAGATGTGGTGATGTTTTCCCCTCAAACTATCTTGTTATCATCTTCATGCCTGGAATGGCGTCACTGACCATATCATCACAGAACTGTGAAGGTAACCCAATAATGCCTTCCTGTAACAAAGTGCTAACTATTTTTTTCTGATAAATATGTCACATTTTGGGATACATGATACCCCAAGAAGTTAGAGAAAGCTGTATAGACTGGACATCTCTGTGTATAGATTGAATCTTCATTTGGTGAAATAATTTATCTAAATGATTTTCCCAATAGTACTCAAGCTGAGATAATGGATTGGAGTTAAAATGAGGGAGGCCTGCTAATGAAGTTTGCAGGGAAGGCTAGAGAATGTGTGCTATGTCCAGGCCCCTCTGGTGAGAGGAATAAAACTTGTTCTAGGTAGCTTCAGGGGAAAGAACTGGTCCTATCAGGAAGAATATATAAAGATCTCTATGAGGGGAAACATTTTCAGCATTGGAGTGTTTGCATATAGAGGTGTTCACTATAATAATGTAAGTCCTTTATCATCCAACTGTTTCTTGAAAGTGTAAGCCTGTAATTTGGAAGGCCAGGCAGAGGCACAAGGATTAGGAGCAGAGGCGAGTTAGGGCTACCTAAAATTCCATCTTAAAAACACAAGTAAAGGCTGGAGAGATGGCTCAGCGGGTAATGTGCTTGCCTGCAAAGCCTAATGACCTGGGTTCGATTCCCCAGTTCCCAAGTAAAGCCAGATGCACAAAGTGGCGCATGCATCTGGTGATCCTTTGCAGTGGCTGCAGTCCTTGCTGCGTTGCTTTCTTTTCTCTCTGTGAGCAAATAAAATATTTTTAAAACACAAATAAAACCAAACCAAAACTTTGACAAGTGACTTGCCATCCCCATGGTTTGTCTTTAAGCAAAAAAAAAAAAAATCACCACAACAAACTAAAAGTTTCCCATAACACATCTTAGCTTTAACTATATGAGAATGCTAGAATTCAACCATTTTCTACCAACAAAATGATGATTTTTCTAGAATTCAACCTATTGGGAATAGAATAATACCCTGGGGCAGAACATGGAGCCAATTTTAGATCAGCCATTGGAAGGGAACACGGAAGCCATCACCATTGTCTTTACCTAGAGGTCCTCAGACAGCATGAATTCCAGTACTGTGTTCCTCCTGGGACCTGTTGTCCTAAGAAGGAGGCTTTGCTTGGGTTTGGGGGTAGGTGGAGTGGGAGAAAGGGCGGGAGGGGTGGTAGCTGTTTCCAATGTAAGGATGTTACCACCAGAAGATCTTGGATTTTATTTTGAATCTGTGTTACCTTGCTGGTCATCTGCATCCTAAACTTATATTTAAGGAAAGACAACAGTTGTAGGCTCTTTACTCTTTCAAAAAATCTTCTGAATCCTTATCTTTGGGATATTATTATATTTTATCCATAATGTTTATCATTTTCTTAAAACTATAACCTGCTTTTTATTTAGATTATATGTTTCTTAGGATATAAAATTAGGTTTCATGATGGCATTTGCAGACAGGATAAGCTCTTCTTGTTTCCTGTTCCCCTCAGCTCTCCTACCTGTGTTCCCTTCTCACCCGAGTGAGTCGCCATTCTGCATTCAAATCACAAGTGTTCTTTGCCCTCTCTTTTCTTTCTCAGCCTTTTCTTCCCCTCTCCTGCTCTTCTCTCTTGGATCAAAGGCTATACTGTAGCCACACCGCCTTATTTACATGCACACAAACATTCAGAGTTAGGACCCACATACGAGAGAGAAAATATGATTTTTGTTTATTTTTCTGGGCTCAGTGACCTCAACTAATATGATCTTTCCAAGTTCCATCCATTTTTCAACAAATTTCATAAGTTTATTTTCTCTATGGCTAAATAAAATTCCATGTGTCCCCATGCCATGTTTTCATTCTCCAGTCATAACTGAAGAACTCCGCATCCTACAACAGAGACACTTGCACATCCAATCTCATTGCTGTTCTATTCACAACAGCTAGGAAATGGAAGCAGCCTATGCCTGCACTTGGAGTATTTTTCTGGACATCGGCCTCCAATTCAAAATCAACTTCCACAGTGTTGGGAGATAGGTATAAGACAGATTTCTCAGCTCAAAATATACATTCTTCATCTCTGCCTAAGACCAAATGCTTCAAGTTGGTCCTCACTGTTGCAGTGGTATTTTCACATGTCTTTGAGGGACATTTTAGGTTTTAGCTACGTAGACACTATACCATTCCCTTTCCTTTCACCATGTTGAGTCTGCCTCTGGGCCTTTCTCAGACTGCAGTCCAAGACGCCTTTTATGACTTTCCCCACACTAACTATGAACTGCTTGAGCAATATATATATCCAGACCTTTAGTTCTCTCCTGTATGTTTTCCTTTTTTGTTATTGTTGTTTGTTTCTGGAGGTAGGGTCTCCCTCCAGCCCAGGCTGACCTTGAATTCACTATGTAGTCTCAGGCTGGCCTTGAACTCATGGTGATCCTCCTACCTCTGCCTCCCAAGTGCTAAGATTAATGGCATGCACCGCCACACCTGGCTCTGCTTTTCATTTTAATATTACAAATATTCCCATAGCAATTTTAAATGCTAGATACTATTTTAGGGGCTTAACAACATTCAGTTATTTGGTCTTCTCAATAAACCCTCCAGGTTTTAGTACTTTCTTTAATCTGTGGTTGTGCCCAGATGTGCCCAGGAAAGTTGAGTGACACACCTCAGCTGACAGCCATTAAAGGATGGGGCAGGGTTTGAGGAGGGAATTCTTGCCCTGAGTGTGAATGACACCATTCCTTGGGCTAGGGTCCTAGAGTGAATAAAGACAGGGAAAAAAGGAAAGGGTAGCTGAGCACTAATATCCATCTCTCTCTGCTTCCTTCCTGTGGACACAATGTGACCAGCTGTCTCACACTCCTGCTGCCACGGTTAGAACTGCTTTGTGGCCACACCTGCTTTGTCATGATGAACACTGGGCCCTCAAACTGTGAGCCAACATAAACTCTTCCTTTCTTGGTTGTTTTTATCAGGTGTTTGGTCACAACAATGAGAAAAGTAACATGTAGTTGGTGTTCCCTAAACCTTGATTAGATAAATGGGCACATGAAGGAGTGGGGAGACAGGTCAGTGGGTAAAGTGTTTGCCCACAAGCATGAGGACCTGGGTTTGAACCCTCAGTATTCACATAAAAAGCTGTGTGTGGTGCTATGTGCCTATAATTCCAAATCTGGGGAGGCAGAGACAGGGAGTCCCTGGGGCTCACTAGCTTGGTAGTCTAAGGGAGTTAGTGAGCTCTAGACCCTATCTCAAAGAAAAGTGTGGAGAGTGACGGAGGTTCCATACCTATGTACACATGTGTGTGCACCCATATAACCACACAAACAAACGTGCACACAGACACGCATGCCACACACAAATGAGCACATGTGTATTCTCTGTCGGCACTTAATGAATGTGAGACCTCTAAGAGGAATGGAGGGACTGCAACATTCTTAAGCTCAGTCCAGGGCTGGAGTGGTTAAGGCACTTGCCTGCAAAGCCTGACAACCTGGGTTCAATTCCCCAGCATCCACATCAAGCCAGATGTGCAAAGGGGCGCATACATCTGGAGTTTGTTTGCAGCGGCCATTTGCCTCTTCTCTCTATTTCTCTCTGTTTGCAAATAAATCAATAAAATACCTTTTAAAAGTGTATTTTAAAGTTCAGTCCACATAGGAGCCTGTTCTACTGAAGGAAAGGAGAACTTCCTGGCAGGTGATGAAAGCTGAGGGGATCTCAGGGCTCGCACTGGGCAGTGCCGCACCCATCACCACTCTCAGCCACAGGAAAAGGGGGACAATTTTGAGAGCTTTCTGGCTGGAAGGAAATTCTAATTCCATGGAATGCCCTGAAGAAGGTAGAGCCGTAGACTATAACTACTTTTCTGCAAGACCCGATAACCCTGAAAAAACGCATTAAAAAAAAAACCCCAAAACATAAAGAAGTCAGAAGCCAGATGAGACAGCCAAGTTGGAGCTGTGTTATCACAGGTCCTCAAGAAATCAGCAAGCCCAGAAATGAGGCAGGCTGCAGGCAATTATAGATTGCCATTAAAGTTAAAATCTAACCCACAGCGCTGTCGCTGTACTGCTTCAGGCTACCAAAGTGCCATGCCATCAGCTGTGACACGAAGCGTGGCAAAGGACAGTCAGAATTCTATGCTACTTCTGCGTTGTGTTACAAAAATACAATTCTCTACCTTTTTCTGTAATTAAAATAGGTAAGCATAGATTGCTTTTCAAAGAGAAGAAAGGCTGGCAAGAGGCAGTGATCTACATGAAGCCTAGTGTTCACACGGCCGTCCAGGCTTGAATGATAACATAATCAGCCACAGGGATGATTTTGTCTAACTGGATCCTCTTAAACCATTTTCAAATGTAGACAATAGCCAATATAGGTATTGTGTCTGTTGAATTAAATAAAATGAGTAAGGGATTATGACAAGTAAATAACACTTCAAGTAGGTGTTTAAAGTAAGGTACTGGAAACACTCAAAACAATGGAAAGACTCAGATGAAAGAAGACTGAATTCTCAATGAGGGCATAAGGATTAAGTGAATGTCAAGAGGAACATCCCAGTATGGATCCATTCTTTGTATAACAATTGAACCTCTTACTTCACAGTGTGGTAGAGTGTAATTTAACTCAAGAGGGGTAAATGTGTTAAATAGAAATGATTTGGTAAAGAGGAAAAGATTTTTTTTTTAATGTGAAGGACAAAGCAACTTGTAATTTGATTTTTAATCTGCAGACAGTAGGTAGAATCAAGCCATCAAACAGTGCAAAGAATAGGCTGCTAATTGAAACAGAACATGGAAACATTAATGAACTTGATTAGAAGTGACAAAGCAGCTGGATTTGTCAGCATTTTAGCAGATGGAATAGCTCCGATTGATGAAATGACAGGGCTCTGAAACAAAACTGAAAATTAAATGTACAGCCAGATAGTCCTGGCACCAAAAATGTACAATTGCATAAAATTTGAGGAACAGACCATGGGGGGATCTCGAGAATGCCTTGAATGATGTTAGTGAATGCAATTGTTTGTCACTTGGCTTGAACCTGCCACTTCCGATGACAGTCAGAAGCAGGAGAGTTAGCCATTGCTGGGGGCTAGATGGCAATGTCACAGAAAAAGGACTGTTGAGGGCCCTTGGTTCTGGTTTTGCCAGTGGCTCTCCACAGTCTTTGCCAGACTAGACAAACGCAGGCTTCCAATCGGTGTTCCTCAAAGCACTAGAGACCCCAGGGGATGCTAACAGAATTGGTGCTCTGGTCAAATAAGTCTGGAGAGTATATATGATTTTTTTTTTCAAAGAGAAAGTCCCAACATATATTGCCATAGTAAAGCTCCAAAGTAAAGTGAGGATTTCAGCTTCTATCTCTACTAAAATGAAATTGTAAAGAAAATTTATCATAGTAATGAGGGCTATTGCTCTTTGGAGAAAGGCTTGAGAAATGTCACTGTGGTCTGTCAAAAGCATTTTTTTTTTTTTAACCTGGGCTCTTCCAAGCTCCTCACTGCTCTCTGGACTTCTCTGAAAGAAATCTTGCTCATCAAGTCACATTACTCTACAGTTTCCATTTCTAATATGGTTGCACAAATGTGGAGACATGCTTACTGGTCCTGAGTAGAGTTGTGTGAATTGTAGACCTAGTTTCTCCTATAATCATTGACCAACTATAATCCTGCTATGCTGAGAGCTATTTGTCTAACATCAGATGGGAATTCAAGTTGTATGGGACACAGGAGCATCTTTCTAAGCTAATTCTACTCTGAAAAAGTCAATACTTCAGATTAGATTGAATATTTCTTCTTTTATCCTATTTATTTATTATTTTTTTGGTTTCTAAAGGTAGGGTCTCTAGCATAGGCTGACCTGGAATTCACTATGTTGTTTCTGGGTGGCCTTGAACTCACAGGATCCTCTTTACTTCTGCCTCCCAAGTACTGGGATTAAAGGTGTGCGCCACCATGTCCAGCTCCTTGATGTTTTAATTTTATTTATGTGTGTGTGTGTGTGTGTGTGTGTGTGTGTGTGTGTGTGTGTGTGTGTGTGGTGCCTGTGCATGGCTGTATGCTTGCACATTTGTATGTGTCTGGGTGCACATATGTGTGTAGGCGAATGCACATGTTTGTGGAGGCTGGAGGAACACCACACATATCATTCCTGACGTTAGAGGGTCCACATAATTTTGAGACTGGGTCTCTCATTGGAGTTTATCAAGCTAGACTAGCTGGCCAGTGAGCCCCAGAGATCCTTCTGTGTTTGCCTCCCCCGTGCTAGGATTGCAGGCATGCACCACTACATCCAACGTTTTAGATGGTTGCTGGGAATTGAACTCAGGGCCTCACACATGTAAGGCAAGTGCTCTTCACTGAGCCCTAGGTCTGTTTTTCATTGGTCTGAGACAGAGTCTTAGTTGCTCAGGCTGGCCTTGAACTTGTGCTGTAGTGTAGACAAGCCTTGAAAGCATGATCCTCCTGCCTCAGCCTCACTAGTCATTAGGATTACAGATCTGAACCACCAGGCCTTATTTATTTTTTAAAATTAAAGCAGTTTGTAAAAAAATGATACTCTGAATATTTCCCTTAATTCACAGGATAAACTGAATTTTATATGGCTTTAATTTAAGAAGTAACAGTGTGTGCCACAGCACATTTAGGGGATAAAGCTGGAGTGATGAAATTTAACAATGCTGGTATCCAAAGTAGCTTTAAAACTGGAAATTCACGGAAGACAGGACAGTTCTCCCGAGAAATTAAATCTCAGAATTTCAAGGGAAAGTCTACGACGAGTTAAACCACTGCATTTTATAGCTCCTTAATTCTCTGTGACCCACTTACGGAAGTCAGTCTTAAGAATCGGGATTTCACAACATATATATTGTGTGAAGGTGAATATTTTACAACTTGTTTTATTTTTTGGCATTTTAACCGAGGCTGTGTGCAGACCTGTCAGGATAGTCCACCGGAGGTGCAGTGTGGATCCTGGGGGATTTCTGTATTCTGTCTGCCTCAGCCTGATTGCTGTATCTGCTCCTGTTTCTCAGCAAACTCTCTGCCCTAGTTTCAGACATCTTATCTACAAGGGAACATGATGTTTTTGAAATGATAATTTTTGCTGTTCTGATTTTTCCTAAGGCTTTAATCTCAACAATTAGACTTGAGATTGAGATAGAAGCAATCAAAAGTAGACTCTCAAGAAAAAGTAAGTCCTCTCCTGAATGGGATTCAGCTAATGAAATATGTTCTTTAGTTTCAATTTTCTTGCATGGAGAGATGTTCCTACAGTTCCTATGACAAGGGTGGATCTTGTCTTTCAAATGGGACTGGATGTAGCTTGCGGAGTGTCAACAGCATTCCCCATCGGTGGTGTGATTTATTGATGCAGTTTTCTTGGCAGAACTAGGGAGAGTGGAGCGCATGGGGCCTGTGTGGACCTCTTCTTGGACAGCCATTAGATGCATAAGGACCTGGAAACCTTGGGTTTGCTGGCATTGCTGGTCTGCTGATGTATGTGTTCACGTAAAGTCTGTGTTCTGGGCTGGAGAGGGACAAAAAGCATAATTTGAACAAATTTGTAGCCTGATCCATATAAGAGCCAGAAGGAAAGTGAAAAGGAGGAAGAGAAAGACAGGAATTTACCATTTAAAGCACTCATTTTACATGCATTTCCTACTGTGTAATTTCTTTCTTTCTTTTTTCTTTTTTTGGTTTTTTGAGGTAGGGTCTCACTCTAGCCCAGGCTGACCTGGAATTCACTATGTAGTCTCAGGGTGGCCTTGAACTCATGGTGATCCTCCTATCTCTGCCTCTAGTGCTGGGATTAAAGGCCTGCGCCACCACGCCCGGCCCCTACTGTGTAATTTCTAAAGCTCAGCTAAGACTAATATGAAAAGCAAGCTCCTAACAGAAATAAGAGCACAGCTTGTGGTGGTTTCCTGCACTGAGGTTGAGCCCCTCCTCATTCCATCATGGATAGGGAGGGGGCTCAAGGGGTCCCACCCCCCAGGGGAGCTAAGAGGGGGGGTCACATTCTTTAGTGGCATAGCCACTGGAGCCCATGCTCTAGTCAGTAAGCCTCCCACTCACGCTAATGCAAACAACCTTTATTTAAGTCACTGGGTCATAAAAAAAAAACAAGAGGAAAGAAGACAGGAAAGTAGGAAGGGGAATAGTTGAGAAGAAAGGGTTGAGTGGGAGCCGGAGGGAAAGAAGACAGGATAACAGGGGGTGAATATTATCAAAATACATTATCTTATGTATGAAGTTGCCAAAAAGAAAATATGAAAATATGGCAAAAAAGCCCCCCCCCCCAAAAAAAAAATACACTACTGCTTAACTTGAGGAAGCGGAGATTGTTACTGTCTGTCCTGGTAAGAAAAGTGGGCCTGAGGCAGGATAGAGAGATTTGGAAAACTTTGGAGAATGAGAGGGGAATCTTCAAAAGCTTCTCACCAGCAGAGAAATAAGTATTCCAGCCCAATTAACAGCTGCTTAAGGACTTATTCCCTTTCTCAGCTGTCAGCTTAGAATTTCCCAGGAATTTCATCAGAAACCTATTGACAGTAAAAACCATGTCTTACATCCCTTGTGCAAACCTAGTGTCTGCTGATTTTATCTTATCAGATTGTAGTGGCACCTCTGGAGACACCATATTATCACAATTATCAAAGAGCAGGACAGAGATAGAGGAGGGGAGGGCTCCTAGAGCCCCCTGAACAATGACATTCCAAATGCTTCTAGAAACCTGCAGGCAGTCACTACCAGGACACTTGTTTGTGACCTGTCTTGAAATGCCCATGCCCATGTCTTATTCTTTTTTAAATATTTTATTTATTCATTTTCAAGCAGAGAGAGAGAGAGAGAGAGAGAGAGAGAGAGAGAGAGAGAGAGAGAGAGAAAGAGAGAGAGAGAGAGAGTGCACCAGGCCCACCACCTTGTGGATCTGGCTTATGTGGGTCCTGGGGAATTGAACCCAGGGCCTTAGGCACTGGAGGCAAGTGTCTTAACCTCTGAGCCATCTCTCCAGCCATCTCTCCAGCCCGGTATGTCTTATTCTTTTCCGGAGTGGTCCTTTCTTTTAGAGAAGCCCATACCCATGCTCTCATTTTCTGAGTGCCCCTTCTTTCTCCTAACTCTGCATCAAAATATTTTTAATAAAATCTCCAACTCTGCTTCATACCAGGTCTTCCTGGAGTTCTTTTCTGCATTAAAGCCATGAATCTTGATTTAGTTTGAGTTGAGGTTCCCTAAAAGTCTGGAAACACCTCCGACTGTTGAGGGGGATGATGTGGAGCTGTCTGGGTCCCCTCACTGCTGACATAGGTCAGACTGTGGTGGGTCAGACCCAGTCAGGCTTTCCCCTAAGGCTTAGCTCTCCTCTGTTTCCTGCCTCTGGGATGCAGTAACTATAGCACACCAGTAGTGAGTGTTATGGCTAATCTTTGGGTGTGTATGTGATGTGTGTGTGCCAGTGTGCATGTGCGTGTGTGTGTGTGCGTGCGTGTGTGTGTGTGTGCACGAACCTGTGTGTGCACGTGTGTGTGCCATGGTATACATGTGGAGATCAGAGGGCAACCTCGGTGCCAGCCCTCACTTTCCATCTTGTTAGAGATAGGGTTTCTTTGTTGCTTGCTGTCTCTACCTCCTGTCTCACTGTAGGAATGTTGGGATTGCAGAAATCACTACTGCATCTGGCTTTTAAAAACTATATTTATTTATTTATTTAGAGAATGGGCATGCTTTCCGTGGGTACTGGAGAATTGTGTTCAGGTCCTCACGCTTGCACACCGAGCACTGAGATATCTTCCCGGCCACAGAGATGGTTAACGGTGGGCCTATAGGGTTAGGAAAGCTCACCTCTGAGGGCGATTATGAGGGCTTTTCCTGAGAGACAGAAGGTTCATTAAGGGAGGGGAACCTAATAGGTTGTAGATGAGACCAGGTCTAAGCGATCAAAGGGTAAAAGGTAGAGAGGGCAAACATTCTTTTGCTCTTTTCGAGGTACCAGTGTGTCATTCTGCTTTTCTACGTTCTCCCTACCGTGATAGGCTGAAACCTTGGAAACCATGAATGGACTAAGGAATTTCTCCCTGAAACTGGGTTTCTCTGGTATTTTTTTTAATTTTTAATTTTTTTTTTTTTTAGTTTCTCTGGTATTTTGATCATAACCATGAAACCCTTGCTAACACAGGACTGCCCCAGGGGACAGTCGATGTCTATTTCCATGGCCTCCATTGAGGATTGACAATTTGGGGATGAACAACTGTTTTCAAAGAAACAATACAAACCATTAAAAAGATCACAATAGAATATGTGTCTCCTGAAATCTAGTTTTCCAAAACCTGGAGCTGAGTGACTTCTGAGTTGTAGGGCATGTCAGGACAGAGTCAGTATCGGGTATCCTGAGACAGCCTAGGTTGAGACGTGTTTCTGGGAAAGTGACAAGCTGTCACTGGAAAGTGAATTGTTTTTCCTTACTGGTTGCTAAAAGTTTGGCCTTTCAGAAAGTTTCTCTATCAAACTGAGCTTTTGGTGACATATTTTGTTCTTTCAACAACTTACACAGGATGAAGTATTCTAACTAGGTCCACTGGACCAACTCTTACCTGACAGATACTTTTGTCTTTCTTAGGGACTACCTGGAATTTTGGAACCCAATTCTCCCCGTTACAGAGCGACGGGGCACCCTCATGGGGTACCATAGTCACATGTGTGACAGGTAGAAGCTGGAGGCACACGAAAGTAGAACAGCACTTTTAGAATATTTTTGGAAAGATCATTTTGTTTCATTTCTCTACCCATCTTTCTCACTTTCTGTAACCATAGAAACTGCATCTTTTCAGCTCTGAAAGCTCCTTAGATCAGCCGATCCGATGAAAACTCACTACCGATTGGAAATTCCCTTCCTTCTCGCCTAATGATTCAGTGGAGGGTGTAGAGGCTGTCCTGTCTTCTCGTTTCTCTTGACTGTTCTCTGACTGTTCACTCTTCTATGCAAGACATCTTAAATTCTCTTTAGAATTTAATTCTTTAAAAGGATTAGAGCTTTGCAGTTAAAAACATTCCTCCTGGGTAGACATTTATCCAGGAGGGATGGACAAGAGTTGAGCTCAGACTTGGAGAAGGGCATGAAAGGATCGTGATCATTTAGTCTCAACCTGGAGGAAAAGTTGGGTAGCAGACCATATGAAGGAAAGTTTTAGACAGAAACTTGTGCCATCCTCTATTTGTGATTGTGACCTGAGACAGTTAACTCAAGGGAAGAAATGTATATTTTGGTCTGCAGTTTCATAAGTCGGAGCCCATCTTGGCGGGGAGGGTGTGGCAGAGCAGAGCAGGACCCTGTGGGAGTGGAGAGGTGAGAAAGCTGGTGTTCCCCGGGCTTTCCTCCTTCTCCCTTAGGCTAGCTGCATCCCTGCCATGCAGAAAGGAGCACAGGAGTGCTGTTCTCTCCATTCTAATCCCACCAGATTAACAGTGAAGATTAACTACCCCAGAGCCATCCTGGGGTGAGGATGACAAGTGTCCTTGTTCTACAGGTGTTCGTTTGGAGTTGCCAGGGGAAATCTGAAGTACAGGTGGAAACAGCCTAAAGTTAAGGGCTCAGGTCACTAAACTGATATGGAAAGTGTATTGGTTTCCTACAGCTTCTGTTAAAAAAAAAAAATCACAAACCTAGTGGCTGAAAACGAGACCAATGCCCTCCCTTTAGGTTCTAGAATTCCTAAATCTGAAATAGGTGACACTGTGCTAAAATTAAGGTGTCAGCACAACTGTGATCCTTCTGGAATACCTAGGGACATAATCTCCTTGGCTTTTCTGCCTCCAGGAACCACCTGCTTTCTTTGGCTTGTGTTTTTTTCTTCTGTTCTCAGAGCAAGTGGCTTAGTGTTTTCACATTGTCACTGATTGTGGCTCCCTGGCCTCCTTTCACGTATATGGATCCTTGTGATTGCATTGGTCTTGCCTGGGAATCTGTGCAAGTGTGAAGTCCAGGCAGCCATTCCTCTTCTGAGGCTCCAGGCAATGAGACACAGGCATCTTTTGGGGGGGTATCAGTGTGCCCAGCACGGGGGACATTTGCAAAGAGATGATAGTTGGATTTACCCTTTGCAAGGGAACATGAGCAAAGAGAAGAGCAGAACGTTAGAAAAACAAGACTTTAGCAACTTGATTTTGCATGCTCTTTCCCCAGGCCCTCTTCCCCATTCTCTTTCCAGACTCTGTCCTGATACTCATTGTTTTCCTCTGCACCTTTTCACTGTTACCAGGTGCCTTATCAACTGCGCTGGAGTGGCCTTTCTCAAAGCAAAACCAGACTGCTTTTATTTCCTTCTTCTCACCTGCAGTCAAGCAACACACATCACTTTCTTTAAAGGCCAGGAGACCTTATTCTCCTGTGTCTAGACTCAGTGGAATGTTAGAAAGGAGCATTTTAGTTGTGCTCCTGCTAAGTAAGCGACACACGGTTCATCTTTTCCCTCTCTTTAACTAATGAGGAAATAATTGTGTTTTCAATGCTAGAGCTAAACTGCTGTGTTATTGACAAAGTCTTAATTGATTTGAAATATGAGAAAGCTCATGCCCTTCTTCGAAGTAATTGCCTTACACCCTTGACGACTCCACCTGGATGTAACTATCGAAGATGCTTATGGAACGCTGAGTTCCTGGTGGGTCTTGTGCTCTGAAAGGCAGCTTTCCACTGGCTGAGACAACAGTTAACCCAAGGAAGCAGAGTGTGTGGGTTTTGGCATCTACATACCTTCATTCAACCATTGGTTTTCTGGTTTTCTTGTCCAGCGTCTGATGGGCTAGGCACCGTGTTAGACCCTGGGGAGAGAACCCTGAACAGATCAGTCTTTACTCACTGAGAAACTTAGAGTCAGTGGTTGGAGGTGATTGGGAGGGATCTAAAGAAGATGGTCTATTAGGTACCTTTCTCATTGCTGGGAAAAAATACCTGACAAAAATCAGTTTAAGGAAGGTTTATTTTGGTTTGTAGTTTCAAGGGATGCACCCCACCACAGCGGAAAGACTTGGTGGTGGGAGCAGGAGGCAGAGATGGACATGCTGTGTCCACAGTCAGGAATCAGATAGCAATGACTGCTGATGCTCACGTAGCGTACTGTTTTATTCTGCCCAGGACCCTGGCCCATAGACTTGTGCTGCCCACAGCTAAGTGTGTCTTCCCTCCTCAAATAACCCAATTTGGGTAATCCTTCACTGTCATGTCTAGGGGCATGAAAATATACTCTGAGCGCCCCCCCCCCAAATGCACAGTACCCACCTTCCCTGTTTCCTTTTTATACTTATAATATGAGGAATGACCATTATATCGACACAGGTGATTCTAGGAGCTGTCAAGTTGACAGTCTACATAAACAGTCACATTAGGTAACCATGTAAAGTACAGTGATGGAGAGGAATTCTCAAAGTGTTATGGGAACAAATATGAGGTACTCAGTCCAAGCAGAGGGATCCAGAAAGGCCTACTTATGAAGGGACATCTACCTTGAGTCATGCTTAATAACTATTAAACATAAACCGTTTTCTAACTTAGGACAGGTTGATAAATGATTTCTGGCTTTAATCTAAAAGTAAAAGAAATGTGTTATGGGCTGCAGTGAGGCTGAGTAGAGATAACAGGCAGGTAGAAGGCACTGTGTTCGAGCTCTGGCACTGCCACAACATACAAACCAAAGAAGCCAAGCCGTGAAGTTTGGATCTTGATCTTCTCATGGCTAGCCATCGGCACTAGGACACTTGTGACAGCGATGCTGCGCAGTGGCAGACCTCCACTCCATGCTGGCCAGATGACCGCAGGATAAACCACCACAGTCTACAGGGTGCTGGCTGCTAAGCTGTGACACTCACTACTAACATGTGAAATCATACGACATTTTCAAGTTGGGCTGTAACACCGTGGTGAGTCAGGGAGCATCTGTGTTGGAAATGGGAGAGGACATTATGATCTCCATTGGGACAAGTGCTGGGAAGGATGTCTGCATTTCACTGAGCAATCAGTGCCTGAGTTCCTACTTCTGTAAAATGAACTTAATGAATGTCTCAAGAAATTATCAAAGAGGTTCCGTTGGGATTTAAAATACCATCTAGAAATAATGGGTGGGGGGTCTTTTTTCATTGCTTACATCAAAATTAATCAGTAATTCTTCCCACTTTATGAAAAAAACTAAAATGCAAAATAACAAAAATAAAGCCCCAACCTGAATATGCCCTAGATTTTTTAGCCTGAATCAAGGTAAGCCGATACCTAGAATCAATGTAATTTAGAGGATTAATGATTAACAATGACTTTAATTTGTCATTACAGTTGAAATAGTACTCATCTCCATTTTATATCATTTAACTCTCTTTATATTTATCTTTTTCCTTGATTTTCAAGACATTTTGACAACTCTGATGAACATGTACTACCTGACTTAAAATAGACTCAATGTGGGCCTAAAAATACAGTGTGTCTTTTCTTTGATTTCTGTAATGTTTTTCATAGGAAATTTTCTTCTAGCAAAATTGTGAGTATATTAAGCCAGATTTCTCTTTTCTGATGTTTGTAGCAGTTGGGGACAGGGGGACATGACAAAGAGGCACTGAGAAGCATTATTTCAAGGGAGGACAGTTTAATCATGCTGACTGATGAATCCTGCAATTGAGAACAATTTGTTCTTTCCGAGCAAGTCTGTATTCCATCATTTGTCATTCCTCATATTGGAAGTACAAAAAGGACACAGGGAAGGTGGGTACTGTGCATTTTTGGGGGGGGGTCAGAGTTTGTAAAAATTACTTCTTGTTCATCCGTTAAACAGGCATCTCCAATGTATAGAATATTGAAAGAAAGAGATATAGTGAATCATGGAGTCTCAATGAAGGAGTTATGCCCATGCCTTGCACATCAGTGAGAGAGTGCTTTAAGTTTAGGACCTACTAGATTGCCCTGAAAAATGATCAGTATCTCTGTGCCTTAGTTTTCTTATCCTTATAATGGAGATATAAGACAGTACTTTTCTTTGTTCTCAAAGGGCATTTAAAGAGTCAGTGAGATAATCCAGAAGAGGTAATTTTGATTGATATAATGCTCCCTGAGAGATAAATGTTAGTAGGTATCATTACCGGAATATTTCCTTTCAAGGTTAGTTCATGTTTCATGATGGAAAGACCCTTTGGCAGGAAAGGGGAGAAGGGGGGAAATCCTTCTGTTCCACGCAGTCATCTCCAAACTCAATGTGGAATCTGGAGAAAGGAGGAAGTAAATAACCCCAGAGAGCGTTTCCAATGTGCAAATCCAAGGAAGGGCTGTGGAGCCCAGGGGGGAGGATGCAAAGCCAGGGGGAGCAGGTGCCAATGTCTGCAGCCTGGCTTAGTGTCAGGCATAAGCAGTTTGCATAATTACAGAGGCAACAGGATGCCAGCCCATTGAGTCAGGGAAGGTCCACGTTGCAGTGATATGATTAGGAAAGCAGGACCTGGAAGATTTTCTGAAGCTGCTGCCTCTTGAATGTGATTTTTATCTTAATAAGCTAATTAAGTCTGAAAGTGTGAAAGTGAGTCTGAAGGTGGACTTCTCTTTGACTCTTGTCTTATTTTCTCAGACAAGCACAGTACTTTCCATTCTCCTCTCTCGAGATGTATTTCTAGAACACTTCAGAATAGATTGCTGGCCTCCCTCCATTAACACGCCCCCCCCCCCATGTGCAGGTGCGGCCCATCTATGCACCTCCGAATTAATGGAGCCTCGCTCCCAGTCACATAGGCAACTTGAAGAGTGGTCTTCTTCTCCCACACTGCTTGCAGAGGGCACTGCTTAGCGCCGGTGAGTGGGCACACTTAATTAAGCAGCCAGCCTTACTTTTAATAACGTGCTATTTTTAAATTCTGAGATGTTCTTAATGCTGAGACAAACCCACTCTTAAAATGTCCCGGACAGGACACTGACTGGAAATGATTTGGAGGAATTTATTAGGCACTATTTAGGCCGATAATAATCAGTTTCTATAAATAGAAAAAAATTGAACAATTCCCCAGAGGTACCTGAGCAAGGATCACACTAAGTCTGAACAGATTGCTCCTTGTTTTGTTTTCTTTTTCGTGCTTCTGCCTTTCCCAGCGTGCTGACTCTCCAAGAAGGGACAGGAACAGGAGTCTATGAGACAGTAGTGACATGACCCACATCCAAAGCACTCCGGCTCTCCCTGAGAAAAAGCTTCATGACATGCCATTGCCGGAAATCCTTTAGGGCTTCATAAGCCTAATTAGAATTTCATTAACTTAATCATAAATTACCCCTGGCTCAGGTCGGCTTGTTACCTTTTCCCCCTGAGCTCCGATTTGGACCTATGGGGTTCCTGATTCTTGCGGCAGCTGCTCAGATCCTCCGAGAAGCATGGGCTGGAAATGCACACAGTCGAGGGGCCTATTCTATTTTCCCCAGTCTCTTTGAAGAGAAAAAGCAGTCACAGTGCTTGCTGGTGGGCGTCCCTCCAAGGGAACAGCAGACACGCTGCTCTGCACCAAGGAAGGGTCTTTGGTCCTCCACAAGTCAGATCTCATTTACAAAGACTGCATGCTGTTTCTTTTCCTGATCTGCATGTTAGGATTCACCTGGAATTAAAGTCAGGCAACAGACAGAAATAGAATCTTAAAATGTCACACATAAATTTACCAGTTTATGGAACAGGGATAATACTGAATGTGGCTCATCTGGAAGGTCGTGAGGAGCTCACAGGCTGGGTCCTATGTCCCTTAAGAGGTAGTTCTGTTTGGCACTTCACGGAACTTGTAACTCACCTGAGTGGGATCTATGTGCATGCAAACTCCATGATGAGAATTACTGCAACTGTTAATGTGGATGTTCTCTGAACGGGTGCCAAGACGTTGGCTGACTTCTTGTAGTGCCAAGCCTTTTCTCGGTAGAGTTCTTTCAAGTCACAGGACTTCTTTAGTTGAGGGGGGCAATTAAAAATGACCAGGGATTCCTTTTTTTTTAATGGGGCCAGATCATCTTACACTTCAAATTGCTCAGAATTTTAATTGTGAAGATGAGTGGCATCTTGTCTTGTTTGGTTTCATTGGGTTTTCTGTACAGGGACTAGAAAGGGTGTTTTTAATAGCCATTCAAAAATTGCCTTTATGTGGCTGGAGACACAGTTCAGCCGCTGAGAGCACTTCTGTGCAGGTGTGAGAGGGCCTGAGAGAGACATCTCTCAAGTTCCATCCCCAAAACTCACGTAAACAGCTGGGTGTGCCCATGCTTGTCTGTAACCCCAGTCCTGAGGGGAGCAGAGAACCCCAGAGCACCACCTCACCTCACAAATGGTAAGCTTCAGAATCAGTAAGCAAAGGCAGCTCAAGTACTAAAGGATGGAAAGTGATGGAGGGCAACGGTGATGCTTCCCTCTAGACTCCACAGGTGAGCGCCTCCTGTCACAGGCAAGCTTACGAGGCACCTCATGGGCACATGCGTGTTTATACATCATACTCTGCCTCATTGAGGCAGGGGTTGAATTTGTAATCTTCCTCCTCCCCACTCCAATGCTAGGATTACAAGACATTGTTACCACACCCAGAAAATGGTTTCTTTAAAAAATAAAGCTATTTTAAAGAAAATCTTTGACCTTTCTGAAGATGTAAAGCTCCCTGGTTATCTCTGGATTGTCTTTTTAAAAATATTTTATTTAGTTTAGAGAGAGAGAGAGAGAGAGAGAGAGAGAGAGAGAGAGAGAGAGAGAGAGAGGCAGACAGAGGCGCACCAGGGCCTCCAGCCACTGCAAATGAACTCCAGACCATGTGTGCATCTGACTTTAATATGGGCACTGGGGAATCGAACTCTGGTCCTTCTGCATTGCAGGCAAAAGCCTTAACCTCTAAGCCATCTCTTCAGCCCCGGATTGTCTTTTAGGGTGACACAGTCCCTGCTGCCTGGGGGGTGTCTATCCCTTCAGGCTCCTGAGTTCTAGATCACTCATGGTAACTGCACAAAGCCAATACCCTAGTTAGAGTCAGGCCTCACTCTCTCCTGCACTCTTACCCCGAAACCAGAACAGTCCTCTGCTTACAACTTAACGATGCAAGGAACTTAGAGCCTCAGACAAAGAGAGAGAATAAGATAATTGGCTCCAAATACAATCAGTGCTATGCGAGACCTCTCTTCTGTTCCAAAGTTGTTTCAAAATTTTCATTTTGAAGCAATGTCATACTTACAATAAGTTGCAAATATAATACAATTTCCACATATTCTTTACCCGGCTTCCCAATTGTTGACAGACAATAATAGCAGAAGAATGATCAAAGCAGGAAATTGACATGGGGTCCTAGGCCATCCATGAATGCAAGAACTGTGTCCTGATGCGATCACCATCCTGATGATGGCTGGTATGTGTGTGTGGGGGGATGGCGGGGTTGCATTTAAAAGTCATGTCCCCTAGTGTCCTTGACTCTGGGGCTGTTCTCACTTCTGTGAGTTCTGTGGCTATGACATTTCTGAATCCTGCTGGCCAATTGTTCTGTAGAATGTCCCTTCTGTGGTGTTCCTTGGGGTTTTTTAGGCCCTCACTTAGGCCATGTATGTTTCTCTGGAAGCACCCAGAATAAGGCCCTTCCTCTCTTGCTATGAGGCAAGAGATGATGCTATTTGTCCCATTTATTTTCCTACTGGTTGTGGAGTTATCAGCCAGGGCTGTGAGAAGTTACTGTTTGCCCCTCATTTATACCTTGGTTGCAGGAAAGAACTTTGACATTATGTTAACATCGCCTTACTCACGATTCTCCTAACTTGAGCATCCATCGGAATTCTTACTTGAGACAATCATTACTGTTGGCCAAATGGCAATTTGTTATTTCTATCACAGAACAGATCTAATTATTCAAGCTTCAAAATTATTGAATACCAACTATGCTCAAGGTACTATGGGAGGTATTAATATTGTTTGAAAAGATTGTGAGAGATTATAAGAAGATAAGAGTGGGAGAGAGAGAGAGAGAGAGAGAGAGAGAGAGAGAGAGAGAGAGAGAGAGAGAGAGAGAGAATAAAAGAACCTGAATCTCCAATGTTCTGGTTTTCATTATCCTTTGGCTATTTTATAGCCAGTTGTATAAAACTGATAATAAGGCAAATAATATTTGTGCATAGAAGTGTAAAGTAATTGTTTGATGGAAGAAATTGATTATAGACCTGTGAATATACCTGCTGGCATCTAGTTAGCAATTTATATCAGAATTCTTTATCTATTTAGATGTGAGGTGCTTCAAGGTCCCTTTGAACATCTTTCTGGTCCCCTCATTAATTATTGAGTTATGTAAATTTTTTGACGTGTTCATTTTATATTTGTATAAAATGATTACTTCTTTTTGAAACATCGTCTTCCACAATTTGATAATTTTAAAACATGACATATTCACTCTTAAATGGTCTGCTGTTTAACTGGGGAGATAAGACATGCCTACAAGGTAAGATGCAGTTCTGAGTTCTCCAGTCAGTGAGCTGGCATAATTACACATTTTCAAGGGGAGTTGTGCTAGTCAGTTACCATTGTCTTCGTAGTCTTTCATTCCTTTAGTTGATTGCCTACAAGCAAGAATTCAAATGAAAAGATAAAAGAATAAAATTCTAGGCTACTGTAGTCCTAGGGATTTAAAAAGTCATTTTTTTTGGTAAGACATTTTTCTACTATCAAAAAATGTTTTTTTTTATTATTAGTTGGAAAATAATAAAACAGGAAGCCAAGGAAGAGGGAAGGAAATAAAAATAGGCTACAGCTTTACTAAGAAATGCAAACATTTTGTCATATTTTCATCCGGATGTGTTTCATCTTGTTTATTGTCTTTGTTTTAGTTTGTTTCTTTCTTTCTCTTGCCCCGTGAATGCAGGCTGCTTAAGGGACAGCCAGTAATGCCTTCATCCTAACAGTCACCCATGAGAACTGTGAACATGGGGGATCATATGGCAAAGTTGCCCGCTGACCTCCAAGTAGGTGGATTATCCAAGATTATCCAGGTGCTAATGCAATCACCAATACAGACCCTTAAAAGTGGAAAAGAGGATCACCAGCCCTAGGCTTTTTGGCAAAGATCAAGTGGAAAAGTGGGAAAGGGAGGCAGAGAACAGAGAGCCTGAGAGACGTGAGGAGTCAATGCTTTCCTGGAGTGCGGGCTGCACAGCAGGGCTTGCAGCCCACGGAAGGATGAAAAGCAGGAATGTGGATTCTTAACCCTTTTCCACTCGTGGCCCCTTTGATCTGAGGAACTTTCACATGATCCTGGGAATATAGGAATATAAACTAGGTGTGCAAATCAAATATTATAAATCATAAAGAATTTATTTTAAAATAATTTTTGGTTTACATATAATTTATTAAACATGAAAAAACTGCATTTTAGCATGAGATGGATGTCCTCTCTGATATTTACATAAGGAATGAAATCTTTGAATCTTTAAATGTGAAATGCATACACACACACACACACACACACACACACACACACACACACATATATATATATATATATATATATATATATATATATGGAGGGAGGGAGAGAGAGAGCATTAAGGAGAATGAATCCTGTTGGTACCTTAAATTTACCTTGGGGATATGCATTTCAGCCTTCTTACCTCTAGAACTATGAAATAATAAATTTGCATTGCTTAAGTGACTAAGTTTATGGTAATTATTTATTATTAGCACACAAAATTTTGATCTATAAAGTTCCATCATATGCAGCCACATATTCAAAATCTTTTTCAAATTTAACTTTCAATGAGTACCTGTCTGCTAAGCATTCTTCTATTACTGGCTATTTAGAATATTCTTTTTTTCATTGTTCATTTGATCCTGTATTTGGGTATAAACCTTTTTGCATGTTCTGTATTATTTCCTTAGGTTAGATTCACCAAGAGAATTACTGTGTGAAAAGATACGGACATTTTGGGGGATAGAAAGATTTGCTATGGGGCAGAAGAAAGGTTATAGATTCATAGATCTGATCTATGCAGGATGATTCCAGCTTTTACCATACCCACTCAGAAGAAGTGAGTCAAAAGTCCTCTCTGCCTCTTCCTCCCACCCTCAGTTGCCTAGTGTGCTACCACACAAGAAGGAGATAAAGCTTGGCAACGAAGGGGAGAGCCCCTGGATCAGATATAGAAACTGCAGAATGATTCTGTCACACTGCATCACCTGGCTATGGTCCAGGATCTAGCAGTTTGTTAGAGCAAAGCAATCTCTTTAGAATGTAGTTAGGATGCAACTTTATACTCCTATGACAGTGACCACCTTGGGATGGGGCTTCAGGAGGCGAGCAAGACTATCTTCAGCATGTCAGAGGGATGCTGGGGAAGGACAGGGAGGCTTCACTTCCTATCTGCTAATTCCATGTAAGGGAGAATTTAGAATCAATGTTGAAACCAAATATATCATTTTTAATATATTACTTATAACGAGCTGCATTGTAACTCTCCTATAAATCTTACTCTACAGGGCAGGTTCAATGGTTCTCAATAAATCTTTCTGTTATTGTCCTAAATGGTTATAACGATGAGCCTCTCCAGATATTTTTATAGGGAGATATATGACAAAGTTATCACATTGACAATTGCATTAGAATTCGTGTGTCCTCAGTATGCAGAGCGGACAGTACCTCAGCCTCTCCTTTCCCATTCCCATAATGAACATGCTCTTTGTCTGGCTTGCTATGCAATTCGTGCCTTAAACTTTGTACATCTAGAACTTGAATAAGGACAAAATGCTATAACCAGTTGGGGGGGAAACAAAGGATATGTGGTATTTCAATAAGCCATTTCTAGGATCCCTTATATCACCCATAGAAGGGAATTTTCCAACTTTCATGCCAATCCTAGAGAAATGTAAAAGCTGTGATCTTAGGAATCTAGAAGAAAGTTGAAACTGGGGAAAAGGACTCAAAGTTTTATGCCTAGTGTTAGTTAGTGGATTTTAATTTTTCTGTTTATTTAAAGATTCTCAGCAACCACTTCATTATCTCTTGAACTAACTTTCCAGATAATTTAATTTAATTCACTGGCAGGTGAAGGGAGTTCAGGACAGGTTGGAATGCTTCTTGGAGGACTTTCTGTGCTGGGAAGTGACCTCATGGGAGACATCCCCATAGGGAGGATGCTCACCATGAAACAAACGGCAGGACCTCCTAGGTGACTTTGTATCATTCCAGGACAGAGCTGAACCTTAACTCTGCTGTGAACTGGTATAAAATTAGAAAAGGAAGGCATTAAATGTTGAGCTAGAAAGACTGAAGAAAGGTTATAATTTCATTGGAATACATCTTTAGAAGGGGCTAGTGTTCAGTATGTTAACCTAGGAGGTGGGGACATCTGTATGTGTTTATTTAAATGATTGGGAATCACAAGGAAGAAAAGGATAGAAAGAAACAACTGCTCAGGAGCTAGCCAGCGGAGCTCTGTTTTATTTTCACAGGGGAAAGACATTTGTTTGAATGAAATGGATTTCTCAATAATCACTTTCATTCTAAATGAGTCTACCTTGGAAGAAAAAGCTATTAAGCTACCAGTGTATCCCCTTTCCTTCCTTCCTTAGGTAGTAAAACAAAATGTTTGCAAACCACATCTCATTTTCAAAAGAAGCCTGAAAGTTAACAACCTTACTTATCAAACCACAATTTACAAACATATACTAAATATTTACATAAAACTTAAGCTCCTGAAGTATCAATTGTTTGATGATAAGAGTTTGAGGACCACGATGCTATGTCAAGAAATATATTTATTGCAAGGCTACTCTGGAGATGCACATTTGCAAAATGAAAAAAAAGTCTGAATTTGTAGTTGTTTTAGCATTCAATTATGTGAATAATTAAGTATTTGAATTTCCCATCCTTGCTTTGCATATGTAAATCTGGTATTTTGCACTTGTGGAATTGTCTAGATAATTAGAGAATTGGATCCTCAGCTCAGAAATCAAATCTTTTAAAGACACATTTAGTTGAACTTTTTTCATCTTTTATTTTATTTTATTTTATTTTTTTGGTGGTGAGGTTATAAGACAAAAAGAAAGTTCTTCTGGTCAACTTAAATTATGTTGCTGCCAATCTCTCAGAGGGAAATGGCAGTTTGTATGTGGGAAGTAATGAGTCAGGGAGAAAAAAAATGGTGATTAAGAGGAGTGCAAGATTAATGTGGAAAGATGTCAAACAGTGCATCGGTGCCAGACATTTCTTCTACTGAGCAGTTTCAGGAGATTCTTATTTCAGGGGAGGCTTAGGTAAAAGGTTGATTTATTCAAGAAAATCTACTGAGTACTTTGTGGATAGCAGCTGGTTTGTTAGGAGATGGTGATTCAGGAGTGAACAAAGCAGATAACTCAGTTCAGTGGAGAGCAACCAGAGAAGATATCATTGAAGGGCCTGAAGACTTGAAAAGTACAGTTGTGTGTTGCACAGCAGGCAGCACACTACACAGTTTCTACCTAGCTGGCGCCATATTAACCAGGGAACTGTCCTATGAAGTCTTTCTGACACACTGTCTAACTCATAGGTTCCCCAGGTCTTGCCAGGTAAGGGTTGGGGCTTCAGGCTACATTCAGAGTCGTCCTCAAGTATACTGGGGCTGATGCTTCAGCTCTCCTATATCCCTAGTAGTCAGACCACGTGTGCTGTTCACAGAAGGTTCTCAGCTTCTCCCAGGTTCCAAAATATAAGAATGTAGTGGTGACGGAGGCTTCATGGACCCGACCCTCATGGATCATGGATGTTAGTGGGAGAGACAGTCACAAATCAAACAATCAAAGCAACAACGATCTCATTATAAACCGTGACCACTGCAAGGCTTTGCAAGAGCACAGAGAGGAGCCCCCATGCTGTGCAGAATGTCAAGGGGAATGAGGTTATCTGGCAGTGGAAACGAAAGGCAAAAAGAAGCTAGTTCCTGGAACTAGGGAGGAAGACGACCTTGACGCTTGAAGTCTAGAGAGAGTTTGTGAAACTGGCAAGACTATATTCAGAGAAGGCGAGTGCATGACAGCATCCACTGGATGCCAGCTGGGCTGCTGGAGAATCCCAGCAAGCAGACATGCGATCTCTCTTCCACTCTAGAATACAAGGTAAGACATCGTGTGCATTTTTAAAAAGTGAGTGTTTGACTAGATGGAAGTAATCATGACTTTCCAGATTCACACTCAGCAAGACTCTGCTATGAAACACAAAGGCCCTCTGTATGCGCTCATCCATAGCCAGTCATGCTCTCTGTTCCCTGGGCATCTGATATCACATGTCTTACACCGGAACACTATGCTTGTCTGGAGTATGCAATAAAAAACTGCTCATTGATTAAGTTCAATGTAATAATTATTACCCAGTGGCCTACAATCTACAGACAGCTTTTGTGTATGTGATGGAAAGCCAAGGGTAGGGAGAGAAGACTATAAAAGAAGATAATCACTGAATAATCTACATATGCATCCCAAAGACCTAATTAATGGAGATTTTTAAAAAATCATCGAAATTAGGGGCTGGAGAGATGACTCAGTGGTTAAGGCAATTGCCTCCAGTGCCTAAGGCCCTGGGTTCAATTCCCCAGTATCCACATAAGCCAGACCCACAAGATAGTGGCCCTGGTGCATTCTCTCTCTCTCTCTCTCTCTCTCTCTCTCTCTCTCTCTCTCTCTCTCTCTCTCTCTGTACCTGCTTAAAAATGAATAAATAAAGTATAAAATAAAATATTTAAAAATCATTGCAATAAGGGTCAATTCAGAGGCATGTTCTCATGACAAAACAGCAGGTCTTATGATTAGGAGGAGCTGTGGTGCCACGGGCAAGTTCAAGGGGATTTGACTCCATTCTCAAGTCCCACATATGTCACAGTCTAAGTGTGTCTCTGAAGATGTGCCGGGTGTAAGAGCTGACACCAGTACAAGGTGATTAGGTCACTGGAGT